>JAVSCE010003149.1:0-144328 GCA_032199065.1 Smutsia gigantea | reverse complement strand
AGTCAAATTGTCACTATTTGCAGATGACTGATACTGTACATAAAAAACCCTAAAGATTCCATTCCAAAACTACTAGAACTAATATCTGAATTCAGCAAAGTTGCAGGATACAAAATTAACACACAGAAATCTGTTGCTTTCCTATACACTAATGATGAACTAACAGAAAGAGAACTCAGAAAAACAATTCCATTCACAATTGCATCAAAAAGAATAAAATACCTAGGAATAAACCTAACGAAGGAAGTGAAAGACCTGTACTCTGAAAACTAGAAGACACTCCTAAGAGAAATTAAAGAGGACACTAACAAATGGAAATGCATCCCATGCTCTTGGCTAGGAAGAATAAATATTGTCAAATGGCTATACTACCTAAAGCAATCTACAGATTCAATGCAATCCCTATCAAACTACCAACAGCTTTCTTCAATGAACTGGAACAAATAATTCTAAAATTTATATGGAACCACAAAAGACCCCGAATAGCCAAAGCAATCCTGAGAAGGAGGAATAAAACAGGGGGAAGTACGCTCCCTGACTTCAAGCTCTACTACAAAGCCACAGTAATCAAGACAATTTGGTATTGGCACCAAAACAGACCCACAGACCAGTGGAACAGAATAGAAAATCCAAACATTAATCCAAACATATACAGTCAATTAATATTTGATAAAAGTGCCTTGGATATACAATGGGGAGATGACAGCCTCTTCAGCAGCTGGTGTTGGAAAACTGGACAGCTACATGTAAGAGAATGAAACTGGACTACTGTCTAGCCCCATACACAAAGGTAAACTCAAGGTGGATCAAAGAGCTGAATGTAAGTCAGGAAACCATAAAACTCTCAGAAAAAAACATAGGCAAAAATCTCTTGGACATAAACACGAGTGGCTTCTTCATGAACATATCTCCCCGGGCAAGGGAAACAAAAGCAAAAATGAACAAATGGGACTATATCAAGATGAAAAGCTTCTGTACAGCAAAGGACACCATCATTAGAACAAAAAGACATCCTACAGTATGGGAGCATATATTCATAAATGACGTATCTGATAAAGGGTAGACATCCAAAATATATAAAGATCTCACGCACCTCAACAAACAAAAAGCAAATAATCCAATTAAGAAATGGGCAGAGGACATGAATAAACACTTCTCTAAAGAAGAAATTCAGATGGCCAACAGGCACATGAAAAGATGCTCCACATCGCTAATCATCAGAGAAATGAAGATTAAAACCACAATGAGATATCACCTCACACCAGTGAGGATGGCCAACATCCAAAACACAAACAACAACAAATATTGGCGAGGATGTGGAAAAAAGGGAACCCTCCTACACTGCTGGTGGGACTGCAAATTAGTTCAACCATTGTGGAAAGCAGTATGGAGGTTCCTCAAAAAACTCAAAATAGAAATACCATTTGATCCAGGAATCCCACTCCTAGGAATTTACCCTAAGAATGCAGCAGCCCAGTTTGAAAAAGACATATGCACCCTATGTTTATCACAGCACTATTTACAATAGCCAAGAAATGGAAGCAACCTAAGTGTCCATCAGTAGATGAATGATAAAGAAGATGTGGTACATATACACAATGGAATATTATTCAGCCATAAGAAGAAAACAAATCCTACCATTTGCAACAACATGGATGGAGCTAGAGGGTATTATGCTCGGTGAAATAAGCCAAGCCGAAAAAGACAAGTACCAAATGATTTCTCTCATATGTGGAGTATAAGAACAAAGAAAAAAACTGAAGGAACAAAATAGCAGCAGACTCACAGAACCCAAGAACGGACTAATAGTTCCCAAACGGAAAGGGACTGGGAAGGGTGGGTGGGAAGGGAGGGATAACGGGATTAAGGGCATTACGATTAGCACACATAATGTAGCGGGGGCACGGAGAAGGCAGTATAGCACAGAGAAAACAAGTAGTGGTAACCACAATGTTGCTCATGTGATTGTATATCAATGATACCTTAATAAAAAAAAAAAGAAACGAGGGAGGAAGTACAGATGCAGTAACATGGAAAAGCTGTAGGAAATATTTAAGAGGCCTTGGGTGGTCCACGGGCAATGCTGTAGTGAATGAGTAAATACAGGCATGCATGACAGGTCTGTGCAGTGGTGGGGACAGCTGGGTGGCAGGAAGAGCCCAGATGACATGAGGGGCCCCAGGAGATACGAGATCCAAGCAGAGAAGCTGAGAAAAGTCTGCTTTGGGGAGGAAAGGGGGCTGAGAGAGAAGCACCAGGTGACAGAGGGACAAAGAGGATTGGAAGGATGAGGGGGCAGGAGGAGGGACTACAGAGGCTAAAAAGCCACTGGGAAGCAGCCTGATCATCGGGTGCCCGTAACTGAAGGCCAGGTTCCATGTGACCTGGTCCACCTTTCCCAGCCCCTCCTGAGTTCTGACACCCTGGCCAGACTGCAGAGAGAGCCTGGGTGCTGGGGAGGTACCGCAGGACCCAGGAGTGGCAGCCAGGCTGGTCCCGTGACTGGTTAGTTCGTCTGTCCATCCCAAATCTGTCTGACTACCTCACACCTGGTAGTTGTTAGAAGAAAAAAGATCTGGGATGTGAAAGGCCTGTTCTGAGTGGTGTGAGGCCAGGATTGCCTGGAGTCACCTACAAGAGGCAGAGGCCCCAGGTGTCAGGGTCAGAGTCCCACAGCATGCTCCAACCAGCTGGGAAAGCAAGAGGTTCTCCCCGACCAGCCCATTTTCCCCTCATCAGAAACTCCCTGAACCCTAATCTCCATTCGGTGTGTAGTTCCTGGAAGAGCCCACGGCAGCCTCAGTTGATGATTTAGAGGTGTGCCACCCTCAGCGAGGACAATCAGTGAGGGCCACCCAACACATCCCTGCTCTCAGCCTCCACCAGTTTCCACAGGACCACGCAGGCTAACCCCATCTGTGCCTGAGCTGGCATGACTCGAGTTTTGTCACTTGCATCCCAGACAGCACCGATTATTACAAAATACACACATGCACACACACACATGTACACATACACATACACACACGTGCACACACAGGTACACACACACCAATAAATACAGCAAGAAAGGACATATGTGAATGGAGTTTTTATGGAAAGAGCACAGAGGAACCCCATGTTCCCCATCTCCCTGCTCTATGACTTTAGGCAACTTCTCAACGTCTCTGACCACCAGTCCTTACCTACGAAATAAGAGTAAGAACAGCTCTTTTGCATAACTGTGCGATGCCCTCCAGCCAGACCACCAAGAACACACCTTTAGTCCAACAAAGTTGGGTGTACTGACTCAATGCATTGGTAGAGAACACACACCAGTGCGCATCTCAGGAAGGGGATGTTAGAAAGATTATTCTAGGACTTTAGCTTGACTTAAGTGATTTTGTGGGCTTTTGGGTCAGATGCTGTCAGGAAGCAGGAGTAATTCTACAACTGGGCATCTTAATGACTCTGATCTAGAAGGCAAGAGTAACCAAGCAAAGTCACAGTGCAATTAGTAAAGAAACATTTTACCCAGAGTCGGGAATGCTTGGACAAGTTTGTGGTTTGGACAGTGTTCGTGTTCCAAGTTTAGACATGATTATGGAGTGGTCTTGTCTTTGTTTTGAGCCTCTGTGGTCTTGCCTAATGTTCTGTAGAACAATTTATGGCCAACAGCCCCTTTTTTTTCTCTGTTAGGAGGATAATGTTTAAACCTCACCAGGTAAACCTTAGGCATGACTTCAGCTCTGCTGGAGCAATAATGATCTGGAGGCCGACACGTTATGTGGCATGAGTCGCCTATGCAATCGAGGCTTGGAAGAGGGTGCCATGGACATGCACCAGGACGCTTCCAGCAGCAGTTAGGGCTTGAGCTAGCTTTTTAAGGATGAGTCGGAGTTGCCAGGGCCTCCCCTGGCTCCAAAAGAATCAGAGAGCAGAAGCTGGATTAGCCCAGTGTGGTTTATATGGCGCTTCTCCGCCCAGGCACAGCAGCCCCTTGAGATCCGCCGGGACTCTATACCTCCCCCACCCCAGACCCCAGGATCTGGGCCACACCACACCTGGCTCTGGGATCACACGACTTGTCCCAGCACATCACATCTGTGACCATGTGACTGTTTAGGTCAGGCCTGTGACTGAGCTGGTCTGGCTTTCAGGGGATGCCAAGCCTAGGCTGTTCTTTTCCATGTTTTGGAGTCTAGAAGAATGCCATCTCAGAGCTTGTGGTAGTTATTTTGTGAGCTCGAGGGAAACACTTACAAAAGGGGGGGGGCTCCAGCCCAGAGAGAAGGGCAGAAAATAACCCAGAAAGAAAAAGAACCATAGCCTGTGTAGCCTCCTGAGCCCTGGGTCAAGCCATTCCTGAAGCCGATGGTCTCAGGACATTACCATTTCATGACTTGATAAATTCCCTGTGGACTGACACCAGCTGGGATTGTGTTTCTGTCACAGCCACCAAAAGAACTTAACTAACTCATGGGCTGTTCTACTCCAGCATCCCCATGCAACCCTGTTCTCCAGCCTCCTTCCTGATCAGGGCCCAGTGTCACCAATGGATCTTCCTTCCGTGCCAGCACTCCTGCCCTTAGCACTCAGGCGGATTCCAGATCTTCAGGGGATGAAGCCCCCATGGACGTCTGTGGAGCTTCTCTGGGTGCTTTCCCTTTACATGCATCCTCACGGCACCCTGCAGAGGAGGAATGAAGAAGCCAGTTCCCAGGGGAAGAAATGGAGGCTCACAGGTGCCAGACTGCACAGACAGTAAGCGAGGAGGCTGTATCTGGCTGGTTGTGTTCAGCGACACCAGGATCCTCTTAAATGCTGGCTTCTTCTAAGCAAGAGAATTAACCCACGAGCTACCCACAGACATTTGTTAAGCACATATGATTCCATCCAGCTTTGGGCCAGCAGCTGATGCAACCCCTAGGTAAGGGGCATCCTAGGATTAAAAAAGAGGCCAGTTCACCCCACACAGGGCCTGCATCAGCATAACAAGCTCTATGGTGCCCTCAGCAATAGAAGGAAGCTTCAAAAAGGGTCCTTTGGGGCCTCTGCTTCACAGAGGGGCACCTGAAGAACAGGTAAGATTTGAGAAAGAGGAGAGAGGATGAGGCCGGACCTCACAGTGCAGACCGCGTTGGCCTCAGCATCAGGCAGCATGGGTTCAGGCCCCTCCTCTCCTCGCTGCATGACTTTGCACAGCTTCAGAGGGAATAGTGGCATCCATTCCTCGGGGCTGCTCATTCCCCATCCCAGCTCTGGGCCGCAGCATACTTGGCTGGCATTAACCTTTATCTGGTGCCAAGTCCTCTAGGAGGGATTTGTTCCCTCCATCCCCACCAGGCTGGCCCAGTAGGACTTTAGGCACCGACCTGGTGGGACAGGACCCAAGACAAGGACTGAGCTTGTAGTCTGGGGACTGACCGTGCAGGTCCCTGCCCCCGCACTCCGTGCACAACCTCCTCTCCTGGTCCAGGGCCGCTGGAGTGGCAGCACCAGGAGGGCACAGCTTCTTGATCGTTGGGCTCCTCAGCCAGTTGCAGCACCTGGAACAGGCTCCAACAAAAAGCACACGCTCCATGCGTATTTGCTGAATGAATGAACGAATAAGCCTCACTCCTGGTGGGAAGGGGGCTCTTTAGTAAGATAAAGAGACAGAAATGTCTGCATGCTGGAGTTTTCCCATGAGAGGCCATCACAAGGTTCGCTTGCCTATAGAAGATTCTTCTGCAAATAACTTGAAGTTGCTAAAGCAGAGAGCTCAGAGCAAATGCCTTCAGAGGCCAGGCAGGTAAGGGAAGGGGGGTGGGGCCAGGTGTCCACCGAGAGGGATGGGTGGCAGCTGTGGGCAAACAGAGAAGGCCTGTCACACCTAAAGGCATTTAAACTACAAAAACTAACCACTAATTAAGCAGGCCAATGAGAGACCAGCTGAGGGCCATAACCAGCTCAGAACCTCTGATGTGTGACTCTCAAATATTGCCCACCCCAAAGCCTAGAAGAAGGTCTGCTGGGACAGTGCCTTTCATGAGCAGGGCAGCCTTTCCAGTGACATCAGCTCCATCCACATCCTTTATGCTCCCTAAGAGCCCCTGACATTCTGAAGATGGACAGTCCCCCCTTTACTCCTCTTGTTCCCTTCAGAGCCTCACCTGGGTCCCTGGGGTACCTGGTAACATTGTGCCCGTGAGGCCAGCCTCCATATCTGCACAAATACAGCCAGGCACATGGGACTCATCCATGCACACAGGCACAAGTGTGAACACCCAAGCACCTGCCCCTACACACATCTAAGGGGCCCCTGGGCACCTGCCACTCTATTCAGAGACCCCCTGTCCCAAGGAGGCCTTCCTAACCATGCCCCATCACCCTGCATGCCAGGTCTGCCCTCCTCCTCCAAACCTCCATCTCGCCTGCCCTGACTCATGGCAACCCTTTGCTTAGGATAGTGATTCTGGGGGAGGAACTGTATATGACTCATCTCTGTGCCCTCAGAACAGGACTGGCCCAGAGCAGGAGGTTGCCAAATGTTTAATGAGTACACAAGAGAGGGTCGAGCAGCCTCACAGATACAAGCCCAGGCCCTGGGTTCAAATCCCAGCACCACCACCTGCATGGCTTGAGCAGGTTGCTTAAACCTCTCTGTCCTCAGCTTCTCCATGTGTGAAATGGAGACAGTAATAGTGCCTGCTTCACCAGTCTGGTGAAAGTAACCTGCAGGTGAGTTTCTGTAGTACGTCTGGCACTTGGCTGTATGTATGTTGGCCATGACGGCTGCGCTGGTTCCAGCTGGGTGTGGCAGCATTGAGTGAAGACATGAAACATTCCCTGTGGCCTTTGGGGAGAGAAGCTCCCGTGGTGGGGGGAGACAGTGACCTCCCAAGTGCACTGGCTCAGCCAGCCAGGCTCCTCCAGACCTGGTTTTGACCCCTGCCTGCCTGGGCCATGTGGCCTCTTCCCTGAGCGGCACATGTGGTGAGGATGGGCAGGCCTGGCAGGCTGGATTGATTTTGAAATCTTGTCTCTTACACAGGAAAAGGTCACGTTTGCAGGTGGGCATCTCGAGGCCTCTTTCCAGCAGGGTGCCCTGGCTGAGCCACAGGACTTCCATTAGCGTTAACGGGGGGCTCTGTGCAGAAGGTTTGGGCTGGAGGTGCTGGGAGGCCTGGGTGTGTGTCAGTGTGTAAACCATTCCTAAGGAAGCTGCACAGAGAGCTGGTCTGTCTCCGGGTCAGGCAGGGCTGTGAGGGCAGTGCCAGCCTCTTTGGCCTGAGTTTGCCAACAGCATGTGGGGTCCCAGGCAGGGGTCCTCAGGGTCATATTCAGCAGTGATTCCCAAAAATGCGGGAGCAGAAGGCTCTCCATCCTCGCACCCTCAGGCAGGGCTGCACTGAGCTGCCTGCTGGACCCTGACAGGAGCCAGAAGAAGTGGGTCAGTGGGAGAGGCAGAAGTCCTGCTTCGGGAGCGAGGCACAGCTCCTGCCCTCTTCCCAGCTAGCCTCCACTTTCACTGGGGCAGACCTGGGAGAAGAGGGGCCCTGGAGACATGTTTGGACCAGACTTCTAGGCCCCTTAAGCTCCTAAATCAGAATCAGAGGACCCCATGGCCCTGCCAGGCACCCACGCCCGAATACCTCAGAGCCCCTCCTGGCTGCCCACTGAGTTTGGAATCCACAATTCAGAAGCATGCCCTATAGGGACCTCATAGGTAGCTGACTCCAAAGCTGCCAAGTGGTTGCTCACAGGCTGGATCTGCCTTATAACTGAGTTTTGTTTGGCATGAGCAGGGTTTTTTTTTAATATTTTTAAATTAGCTTCCAACACTTCAAGTTGGAAGATATCACATTTTAAAAGATAAAGATGTTAGCTCTGCTTAAACCATTAGAAGCTCTTTTCCTTTAAGATCGGAAACAAGACAAGGATGTCCAGTCTCCCCACTTTTATTCAATATAGTTCTGGAGGTCCTAGCCACGGCAATCAAACAACAGAAAGAAATAAAAAGCATTCAAATTGGCAAGGAAGAAGTTAAACTGTCACTGTTTGCAGATGACATGATATTGTACATAAAAAAACCCTAAAGAATCCATTCCAAAACTACTAGAACTAATATCTGAACTCAGCAAAGTTGCAGGATACAAAATTAATACACAGAAATCTGTTGCATTCCTATACACTAACCATGAACTAGCAGAAAGAGAAATCAGGAAAACAATTCCATTCACAATTGCAGCAAAAAGAATAAAATACCTAGGAATAAACCTAACCAAGGAAGTGAAAGACCTATACTCTGAAAACTACAAGACACTCATGAGAGAAATTAAAGAAGATACCAATCAATGGAAACACATCCCATGCTCATGGATAGGAAGACTTAATATTGTCAAAATGGCCATCCTGCCTAAAGCAATCTACAGAATCAGTGCAATCCCTATCAAAATACCAACAGTATTCTTCAATGAACTAGAGCAAATAGTTTTAAAATTTATATGGAATCACAAAAGATCCCGAATAGCCAAAGCAATCCTGAGAATGAAGAATAAAGCAGGGGGGATTTGCTCCCCGACTTCAAGCTCTACTACAAAGCCACAGTAATCAAGACAATTTGGTACTGGCACAAGAACAGACCCATAGACCAAAGGAATAGACTAGAGAGCCCATATATAAACCCAAGCATATATGGTCAATTAACATACGATAAAGGAGCCATGGATATACAATGGGGAAATGACAGCCTCTTCAACAACTGGTGTTAGCAAAACTTGACAGCTACATGCAAGAGAATGAAACTGGATTATTGTCTAACCCCATACACAAAAGTAAACTCAAAATGGATCAAAGACCTGAATGTAAGTCATGAAGCCATAAAGTGCTTAGAAGAAAACATAGGCAAAAGTCCTTGAATATAAACATGAGCAACTTTTTCCTGAATGCATCTCCTCGGGCAAGGGAAACAAAAGCAAAAATGAACAAATGGACACCATCAGTAGAACAAGAAGGCATCCTACAGTATGGGAGAATATATTTGTAAACAACATATACAACAAGGGGTTAACATCCAAAATACATAAAGAACTCACATGCCTCAACAACCAAAAAGCAAATAACCCTATTAAAAAATGGGCAGAGGATATGAACAGACACTTCTCCAAAGAAGAAATTCAGATGGCCAACAAGCACATGAAAAGATGCTCCACATTGTGAATTATCAGGGAAATGCAAATTAAAATCACAATGAGATATCACCTCACACCAGTTAGGATGGCCAACATAGAAAAGACTAGGAACAACAAATGCCAGAGAGGATGGGGAAAAAGGGGAACCCTCCTACACTGCTAGTGGGAATGTAAATTAGTTCAACCATTGTGGAAAGCAATATGGAGGTTCCTCAAAAAAGTAAAAATAGAAATACCATTTGACCCAGGAATTCCACACCTAGGAATTTACCCTAAGAATACAGGATCCCAGATTCAAAAAGACATATGCACCCCTATGTTTATTGCAGCACTATTTACAATAGCCAAGAAATGGAAGCAACCTAAGTGTCCATCAGTAGATGAAAGGATAAAGAAGATGTGGTACATATACACAATGGAATATTATTCAACCATAAGAAGAAAACAAATCCTACCATTTGCAGCAACATGGATGGAGCTAGAGGGTATTACGCTCAGTAAAATAAGTAAGGCAGAGAAAGAGAAATACCAAATGATTTCCCTCATTTGTGGAGTATAACAACAAAGCAAAACTGAAGGGACAAAATGGCAGGAGACACACAGACTCCAAGAAGGGACTAGTGGTTACCAAAGGGGAAGGGTGTGGGAGGGCAGGTGGGGAGGGAGGAAGAAGGGGATTATGGGGTATCATGATTGGTGCATATGGTGTATGTGGGGTCATGAGGAAGACAGTGTAGCTCAGAGAAGACAAATAGGGACTCTGTGGCATCTTACTACACTGACGGACAGTGACTGCAATGGGGTATGGGGGGGGACTTGATAATAAAGGTGAAGGTAATAACCACATTGTTTTTCTTGTGAAACCTTCATAAGAGTGTATATCAATGATACCTTAATAAAAAATACATTAATTAAAAAATATGTATTAGAAGCTCTTCCTGATCCAGTCCTGCATTCCCATGTTGCCAACCAGCTGCCTGCTACAAACCTGTATGCCTGCCACAGGCCTCACCACTCCCTGAACCTCACCAACACAGAGCTAAGGCCAGTTGCATTTGTCACCACAATGACGCCTGGTTCACCCCTCTTGTGACCATAATCCCTATCTGTGGGCACTGAATTCAGGATTCCTGCTTGTTGCAATGACTGAGCTCTAGAGAGGCCAACTCATTCCCACCGTAGAGTCTTTGCACTTGCTGTTCCTTCCACCTAGAATGTTCTCCAGGATGGTCACTCTCTCATCTCCTTCAGATATCTGCTCCAGTGTCCAAGAAGCTCCCCATCCACTTCCAACATCTCTCCCTTGGCCATGCCCTGCTTTGTCCTTCTTAGCTCTTATTTCCTCCACACATAATGCACTCATGTTTGTTTGCCCTTTGTCTCCACTCACCCCACCAACAGAATGTCAGCTACGTGCTATTTCATTTATTGTCTTATCCTCAGTCCCTGGATAGGACTTGGCACTTGGTAGTGCTCAACAAGTACTTTTGAATGTAGAAAAGTAAAAAAGGTAGGATGCAAGGCAGACCGTGAAGAGCCTTGAATGCCAGTCTGAGGAGTAGAATGGGGGCCCTCCATGGGCTACGGGCAGCCAGGTAACATGGTTAATTTTGCATCCTTGAAGATGTTCTCTGGAACCTGCCATCCAGGCATATCTGTGTGGTCTTCAGGGGAACCACGTCTCCATATTAAGCACATGATCTGGATAACAAGAGCTACTCCGTGGCTGGCGTCATGGGGTGGCCAAGGCTACGTCCCCCACCCTCCAGAGCTTCAGTGGAATTCAGAAACAGAATACTGCAAGAACACAACAGGGTGTGTGGGTGGGCAAGGAGCCAGAGGGAAAGAATTCCCACTAGACTGTAATCTCTGTGAGGGCAGGGTCCCCTAAATTATTCAACACAGATTTACTGAGCACCTACTGTGTGCCAGAACCCCGCCCTAGTGGAGCTCAGTCTGGTGATGGGGGTAGGCCTTTGTCAAACAAACACACATGTACCTAAATATAAGCTGATGGGGTATTTGAAGGAAAGAGGCTTTGAGGGCCTCTATCTTGCTGTTTATTGTCTAGCACACAGTAGATAACATTATCTATTCTCCGAATGAATGCAGGACTCTCCCAGGGACCAGCTCAGAGCGAACCGAGCCCTGGGGAGCCACAGGAGAGGTGTTGAAAGGGGGTGGAGGGGAGGGAGGCAGGGAGGTTCCCCCAGAACCTAGGGCCTGCTGCTCCTGCGTGGGATGCCGTGCTGGGCACTGGGCACTGTGCAGGGCTCTCCTTGAGAGAAGAAGGAGCCCCCTTCTCATTTTTCAGGAATGTGCCCTGCCCCTACTTCCATGCCAGGGGGGCCAGGCACCACTTGGTCTGCCATTTTGATGCTCTCGGTGGGACCAAGATGCTGCAAACACCCATACGTGACTCTCCTGCAGGGTCTCCGGGTTGCCAGCAATCATGGCCATCTGCTTGCATGGCATTGGGCCCAAGCCCAGTGCCCAGGGAACCTTGCCAGGCAGCGATTGGTTCTGAGGCGTGCCCCTTAAACCAGGCAGGGGTCCTCCTCTTCTGCGGGGCCCCTGGGGGAGCAGGAGAACAAAAGGAAGATTTCTTTTTCCTTAAAAAAAAATTAAAAAGATCAATTTCACTTAAGACTCAGCACAAAACAGGAGCAGGGGAAGAAACAGAGAGTCTATGGGGTCCTGAATATTCACGAGCTAGCTTTGCACAGCTCAGAGTCCCGGGTGGTGGGGCGTCACTGAGAGTGCGCTCCATGTTGAAAGCATCCTTTGAGAGCCCCCACTTCTTCAAGGAAATGCCCCCTTCTCCAGACATCCCCCATGGCCCAGCTGCTAGCAAGGGAGGGCAGGAGGCCTCCCCTGGAGAGAAGCTACAGATAGCGCTGGACTGGGAGTCAGGGCCTGAGATGCCACCCAGCTGGGCTGTTCAGGAGCTGGGTGGCTTTGGGCAGTCCACTTCGCCTCTGTGAGTCTCCCAGGAAACAGAGGCGGCAGGATGTTTGTGCAGATCGGATAGGACAGGAGTCCTGGCTGCATGCCTCTCCCGAGCAAGGAAAGGACCGGGATGTGCCTGGGTGCTATACCTGCCTCACACACGTGCACAGTGTGTGTCTAGGAACCTCAGATCTATCTGTATCTCTCTGGACATGTGTGCAGTTGACCCACCTGGGTTTGCACGTGAGACTCCGGGAAGCTATATAGGCACGTCTTGGTTCCTGCCCACATTTATGCCCGTGGGTACCGTACGGAGTTTCAGATGGGCACCAGTGCATGTGTGTGTGCACACCAAGGGAGGGAGCCCCACCCGATCTCACTGCCTCTGAAAGCAAGGCAGAAGGTGGTAGTAGGAGCTGTCGCCTAGTGGGGATTTGGACTAAGAATTCTTTTCCAGCCACTGTCCCCTCCAGGTGGGCCTCACTGGAACAGGTAGAGGCCATGGCACCTCCTTGGTGGCTTGTCCTGAGCCTGCTCCTATTCTCCAAATGGCACATGCCAGGGGCTGAAACATGTTTCAAAGTTCACGACCAGAAAGGGACTGTCCATAGCAAAATCACTGTGGACACCGCAGTGCCAACTGGGCTTCAGTTGGAAGCTCAGGGTTTCTCTGCACCAGGCCCTCACTACCAGGGCAGGTGACCTGTGCAGATGGGCCCAGCTGGGCTTTGAGCCGAGCGGCAGCCCCATCCCTATGGTCCCAGGAGCTGGCTACAGGAGTAGGGTAGTTATGGCTCGGGAGCCCAAAGGGAAGCCTGAACAAGAGGAATGGAGAAGAGGAGGCTGAGCTGCCCTGGGCCCAACACCCAAGAGTTTATCAGATTGTTTCCCATGTGGTAGCCATTCCATCCTTGCCACCCTGTCAGGTCACAGTAATTGTCAACCCCACTCCACAGAGGACGGAGCTGAGACTCAGAGGAGGGACCGAAATTGCACTGTGATGTCATCCGAAGTATATCCAAAACCTAACCTTCAGCAGGTGAGCAGACATTGCCCGAGTCAGCTTTGCTGGGAAGAAATGCATGCGCAGAGGGTGGTTTGACTGTTAGGTCCACTGATCGTGAGCGTTTCTGAGCAGCGCTGTTTCGAGAGTCTGTTTGCTCCCCCCAGCAATCCCAGAGGTAAGTGTTCTGATTACCCTTATTTTACCCATGAGGACACTGAGTACACTGAAGTAAAGTAATTTGCTCCAAGTCACATAGTTAGCAAATAGTACCCATGTGGGCAGCCTGTAACCACCATATTGCTGCCCCCATGGAGGCCAGGTAAGGGCTTAGACCCCTTTAAAAGAACAGACAGGGGGTAGATGGGAATATTTCTTGCCTCTACAGTCCAGGAGAGGTCAGCAAAGTGGCCATTCTGCTGGTCAGAGGCACTCCCCAACATTCAGATGCCCTTTTTCTGTCCCTGAGCCCAGGTGGGAATTTCACCCCAACAGGAGCAAGAGAAAAATGACTTCTAAGTCACAGGACAGCCCAGGGTTCTCCTCAGACCACTATCCTAACCCCATCCTCCCTCCCTTAAGACCTGACCAGGTGACCCTCCTGGTGACCAGGGTTCCTCCACTCCAGGTCCTGAGCAAAGGGGTGACTGGAGGAGAATGGCAGGCAGAGAAGAAGAGGGAATGAGATACGCATTTAGCCCCCCTTGTCCTCAAGCCCACCACAGCCGCCTCTGCCACCACTGAGCCCGTGCTGGATTATTCAATGTAACATTTAATTACACCAAGAGTCTAACGAACACAAGGAAAGTCAGATGTGGAGCTCACACCCCCTGCTGAGCCTCCTGGAAGCCATGGGGGAGGCAGGGTTGCTCCATATGCTGCTATGTGGGTGTGTGTGGTGTGTGCATGTAGGGCCTGTGTTTGTGTGCTCAAGTGTGTCCAAGTGGGTAGTCTGTGTGTATGTGTGTGTGCACGTGTGTAGCTCTGTTGTCTGTGTGGTGTATATGTGTATGTGTGTGTATCTGGCTGTGTCTGGGCTGGGTGTGCCTGTGTGTGTATCTACATGCCTGCCTCTCTTTGTCATGGCTGCTAAAAGCAGTTTTGCCTCTAATAATAAATAAGTTTTTCAGGCCCCCAAATCCTCCTCTGACATTTCTAGTGCTACACAACATAGTTCAGTGGGGCCCCCCATTGGGACAAGTTAGTTCCTTCTGGCTGCATCTTTCTGGGCAGGCCTTCACAGGTGACCAGGCATGAGCAAGCGCTTCACCCCCATGCCTCTTTCCACTTCCCTTCCCTCAGGGCTTCTCCCTCAGCACAGGCCTAAACTTACAAATCCTCTTTCTGGTCATTTTTTCCTATGTGCCCATTCCAGAAGGTCACTTTGGACCCTGAACAAATCCACTGACTTTAGATCACCAGAGACTGAGTTCCACATCTGTCCCTCACTGGTGTGTGACCTCAGACAAGTCACTTCACCTCGCTGAATCTACCTTCCCACACAGTAGGAGCTCCAAAGGAGAGGATATGTATGAAGTGTGCTGTGTATACATAGTGCAGCCAGGGGAGCCCCATCGTGATGGGAATGAAGCACAGGAGGGCACCTCCGATCCTTACAGGGGCTCTGTGGGGCAAGATCCGTTGGTGGGAGCAGAGTGCATATTCTCCAAAACTGACCTCAGAGAATGGGCCTGGGAAGGGGGTGGTGCCGGAGGGTGGAGCCTCCTGAGCAGCAGAGTCAGGCTGGGTCGAGGCCAATCGAGAGTCTCCGACAGACCTGAGCACCGCCTCCAACATAAGTCGGAGGGTCAGTTTGGCACTGGGTCTGGTACTATCTCTGGTCAGCACCAGTCCATCTCTCCCTCCACCCACTGTTTTCTCACTGCTCCTCCATTTATTTCCCCACAAAAATCTTCCACCCCAAGAACCAACTTAACCAAATGAAATCCAATTTGCTCCATCAACAAATTCTGGAATTGATACTTAATTGCACAAAGACACCAAGATCTGTGTATAAAAATGTTCATTGCAGCATTATTTGTAATACAAAGGCTGAAAACAACATAAATTCCCAACAACAGAAGGTAAGTTCAATCAATTATGATTTTTTTATCCAATGGGATCCATTGTGATCATTATAAAAGAAAAAGATCTGGAGGGACTTCCACTTCCAGCAGGATGAAGTAGACACATTTTCCTTATTTCTTCTCCTCAGTGCAACTAAAAATCTTGGACATTACATATTAAAAAAAAAAAAGAAACTCAGAGGGTGAAGAAGGCACACTGGTTAGAGACCTCAGGACCCAAGGAACAAATTAATGGTGAGTTCACTGGGTTTTCTTTTTGTTTCATATATCCCAGACTTGGACGGGAAGAAGCCATCAACCAGGAAGTACCAATGGGAACCAAAAAGAACTCCCCCAACAAAAGCCTGACCTCTCCAGCCAAAGAATCAATAAAGGGGCAGTATACCAAGACAAAAAACTTTTAGACAATAACCATTCTACTCTAGACAAACACCACAGAAAAACTGTGCTTCCACGCCCACAATTTGGACACCTGAGGCTTCCACCATCTCCAGTCTGTACGGACACTATCCAGCGCTCCCAACCAGGGTGGGGAAGCAAGTCACATTTTCCTCTTTGCTGTCCCAGAACAAGGCCCTCCTCCACCCAGTTCAGGAGGGACAGCATTAGTGAGGCACTCCGTTCTCTCCTTCCCGGGGTGGTAGCATAGTCTAGTGGAGAGACAGGACTTGTGCCCCTGCCCAGTGCTAACAAGGCCACCCACTACTTTGTGGTATCAATGGAGACAATACGGGAAGCAGTAATTAAGTACTCCTACCTTCCCATTCAGAGTGGTATCATTGGAGATGTGGTGGGGAACCAGGCCTCCCACCCTCACTCAGCTGTAGTAAAGGAGTCCCCTTCTCAGGTATCAGCGAGGACTGAGAGGTGAATTTGAAATTCCATTCCCACCCAGCATTAACGAGGCAATGACCCCAACCTCTACCTTCCCCTGATGGGGCAGTATGACAGGAACATAGCTAAAAGAGAAGGTTCAAATAAGATCCAGAGTCTCATTACTTAATAAATAAAATATAAATTTTTAATAAATAATCAGCTGTCATACCAAGAACCAGGAAGATATCGAACAGAATGAAAACACAATCAATAGATGGGAAATTAAGGTGACAGAGCTGTTAAATTGTCTGACAAAGATTTTAGAGCAGCCATCATAAACATGTTTTAATGGGCAATTACAGTCTGCCTGAAATGAATGAAAAAATAGAAATTCTCAGCAAACAAACAAACAAAAAATCCCCTGAAGATATAAAGAAGAACCAAGTGGAAATTTTAGAACTGAGGAGTATAATAAGTGAAATAAAACATTCAATCAACAGGCCCATCACAGAGTGAAGAGGACAGGAAAAAAAAATCAGTGAACTGGAAGATAGAACAATAGAAGTTATTCAGTCTGAACAAAAGATAACAGATAAACTGGAAAAAGAAAAACAAAGAAAAATAGAGCCTTAGGGACCTGTGAGACTATAACAAAAGATACGAAATTAGTGTCATCAGAATCCCAGAAAAAGAGGAGAAAGAAAGTAGGGCCAAAAGAGTACTTGGCTGGAAAAATCCTAAATTTGGAAAAATATATAAACCTACAGATTCAAGAAACTGAGTACATTTCTAATAGGATAAACCTCAAGAAATCCACACCAAGATACAATATAGTCAAATTTTTAAAAACTAAAAACGAAGGAGAAGTCTTGAGTGCAGCAAGAGAGAAACAACATAGTACCAAGAAGGGAAAAACAATTTGAATAAAAGTGGATTTCTTATCAGAAACCATGGAAGTCAGAAGGAAGTGGCACAATATTTTTCAAGTGCTGGAAGAAAAGAATTGCCAACCTAGAATCTTATACCTACTGAAAGTATCCTTCAGGAGTGAAGAGGATATCAAGGTAGTCTCAGATCAAGGGAAACTAAGAGAATTTGTATCCAGCCAACCAACTCTAAACAAATGGTCAAAGGAAGTTCTCTAAACAGAACAGAAATGATAAAAGAAGGGAGGAAGGAAAAGGGAATACAATAAACAAAAATATGAATAAATTAAATAGATTATCCTTCTCTTGAGTTTTCTGATGTATGCTTAATGATTGAAACAAAAATTCTAACACTGTATGATGTGGCTCTAAATGTGTATAAAAGAATATTTAAGATAACTATATTATAAACAGGAAAGGATAAAGAGACATTGAAGGGAGGAAAATTTTCTATGCTTTACTAGAAGTGTTAAAATGATAATGCAAGTATATTTAATAAGCTATGTACACATAATGTATTATCTAGAGTCACAACCAAAAAATATAATATACAAAGAGATAAACACAAAAAACCACATGTATATCAAAAATGAAATTCAAAAAAAGTTCAGGGTAGGAAGGCGAGGAAAAGAAATCAGAAAAATGAACAACAGAGAGAACAAACAGAAAAAATTCAAATGGCCAACTTAAGCCTAACATACCAATAATTACATAAATGTAAATGTAAATTAATATGCCAATTAAAAGAGAGATTGGCAGAGTAGATGATCCAACTACATTCTATCTACAAGAAACTCACTTCAAATATAACAATATAAGGAGGTTGAAGGTAAAAAGATAAAGATTATGTGATGCAAACATTAATCAAGAAAACATGAGTGGCTATATTAGTATTAGATAAAAATAGACTTCAGAGCAAAGAAAATTACCAGAAAAAGAGGTATTACATAATGATATAAGGATCCATTCACTTCTATTATTAAGAAGACACAGCCATCCTAAATATTTATACACCAAACAACACAGCTAAAAAATATGTGAAGCAAAAACTAATAGAACCAAGAGAAGAAATAGACACATCCACAGTTATATTTGGATATTTCAACAACTTTTTCTCAATAATTGATAGAACAACCAGATAGAAAATCAGCAAGGATATAGAACTAACAACACCATCAACCATATGATCTAAGAGACATTCATAAAATACTTGGCCCAATGACAACAGAGTATACATTCTTTTCAAATGCCCATGGAATATATACCATGACAGACCATCTTATTGGTCATAAAACAAATTTCAACAAATTTAAGAGTTTAAATCACAAAATGTGTTCTCCACCCACAATGGAAATCACCAAATACTTGGAAACTAAACAGCACTTCAAATAATCCATGGGTCAAAGAGGAAGTCTCAAGAGAAATTTTTTAAAAATACACTGAACTTAATGAAAATAAAAATACAATATATGAAAAAATTTTGGACACAGCCAAAGCAGTACTGAGAAGGAAATGTATAGTAGTTAAGTGTATATATTGGAAAAGAGGGAAAGTTTCAAATCAATAATCTAAGCTTCTACCTCAAGAACCTAGGAAAACAAGTGCAAAATAAATCCAAAGCCAGAGGGAGGAAGGAAATAGGAAAGAGTAGAATGAGAAAAATTGGAAACAGAAACAACAGAGAAAAATAATGAAACAAAGTGTTGGTTCTTTGAAATGATGAATAAAATTGATGAAACCCTAACAAGACTGACAAAGAAAAAAAGATAAAAGACATCAAGTACAAACATCAGGAGTGAAACAGGATATCACTACAGACCCTGCAGACATCAAAAGCGTAATAAGGAAACTCTGTAAACAGCTCTACATGTATAAATTCAACAAATCAGATGAAGTGAATGAACTTGAAAAACACTGATTACTACAACTCACCCAATATGAAATTGATTGTTTGAGTAGCTTTATATATAACTTAGAACTCTTTAGGAAATCCTATTTGTAATTGAAAAACGACTCCACCCCCCCCAAAAAAAATGATCTGTGTGTGCCAACATGAAGAAAAAGGAACAGCATATTAATAAGGGAATGAAAAGTAACAGGACAATGTGTCCAATGAGTGTTTCTGTGAAAGAAAGGATAGTAATGATACACAAATGTATGCGTTCATGTGTGTGATCTGTCGCTGGAAGGAAGAAACCTGGAAGACATGAGTGTATGTAGAAAGAATGGTTGATTTTTTAATGATGTTTTCTTTTTATATCGTTCTGAATATACTTTTTTCTATTATTATTTAATAACTACATTTTTAAAAATAAAGCACTTTATTTTAAGCATCCACATGACTTGTCTGGTTAGAGCCCAGCCTTGCAGACAGATCACCTGGTTTCATGTCTCAGCTTTACTACCCACTGGCTAATACAGCTGAGGTCAAGCTTCCCTTGCTGTATACGAAAACAAAGAAAATGAGGACTAACTGGGAGTGTCAGGCCTCTGAATTCAGCAAGCAGCCCGTGTACCTTGCAATGTGCTGGGCGGCGTGAAGACTTAGGAGCAAGAGCAAACCCAGGCAGATGCCTGAGGGGTGTTCCAGTAGTGGCATTTGGGTTAAGCCCTGAAGGACCTGCAGGTCTGTTTGGGCCCAGGAGAGGGAAGAATGAGATTCCAGAGATGCCAGTAGGCTCACAAACCCACAGTGCCTGGGGACACGGTGGCCAAGGTGCACGGCAGAGCCAGGAGCCTAGCCAGAAGCCCTCAGGCTGCCAGGAAGAAAGTTCTCTTACCAGGAGGCCAACTGAAGCTCCACTTTGTTCAGAGGATAGAAGGGCCAGGGTAATTTTCTCCACATATTTTCAAAGCTGATTTTCTCCCCTGCTTTCTATGGGATCTGAAGAACCATCAACTAATGAAAGTGTCCCTTGGATGCTTGGCATGTCACAAAGTAATGACAAGTGCAGCGTGTCCTCAAATCCTTTCCATAGCCTGGGGAGCAGGCATCCTTGTCTCCATTTACAGTTTCAGGTGCCATCCTTGAGCCCTGCCCCAGGTCCCAGATTCCCAAGGAAGCCCCACAAGCATGGGGAGCTCTAAAGGTCAGCTTGGAGAGCTTCTGATTCAACACTCCCATTTCACAGTGAGGAAAATGAGGCCCAGAATAGGGCAGGAACTTGCCCAGAGTCACACAGGGAAATGGTGACAAGAAGAGCGTGGACTCCCAGGCTGGTGCATGTGGCTCTGCATGAGAAGCACACAGCAAGCCGTCAGCCCATGTTTGCTATTAGGGGCATGAATTATCACTCCAAAGCTCTGAAATTCCTTCTGTTTCTGGAGTCACTTGTTCTGAATCAGTAGCCGATCATTCCTCAGAAGTTCAGGGTCAGAAACTGGTTTCCATGTGGCTTCTCTCCTTCTAGGTGAGCCTTCTTGGTGTCTCTGGAGCCTGCAGCCCGTCTGAAGGAATGAGGTAACCACCCCTGTATATCAGGCTTGTTTTTGCCAGCCAGGAGCTCTGCTAAGTGCCTACCATGTCACCTCATCAGATTCTCACAACTCCGAGAAAGCTTATTTATCCTTGCTTTACAGATGAGGAAGTAGAGGTATAGAGAGGCCTGAGAATCCAATTCTGACTATTCCATGCCCAAATGTAGCCCTCAAAGATGTTTCCCTTGGTACACATTTTTGTTTGTTTGTTTGTTATTGTGTGTTTTTTATGAATTAAACTCTGATTACCAGCACTAAAGAATGACATGTTTTCACAATAAAATCTGCATTTCTTCCTTTTGAAAACTGAAAGATCTAGATACCTGGGTCTGCATGCTTGCAGGGCAGTAAGGAGATGGGCCTTTTAAGTCTCAGCCCCTCCAGGTCCCAAATCCCCCAGCCCACTTCACTCATGCACCTGGCCTGCCTGCTCCAGGGGACCCTGAACGTGAGGCTCTTGCTTGTAGGCTCCCATGCACTCATTCAAGGAGTATGTACTGAGCACTTCCTAGATGCAGTATAGTGACTTTGAAGGGAAGTAGGGAGGGAATTCTCTCCTCCAAGTGCTCCTATCAGAATCTTCAGGGAGTGATGAATGGGCAAATAGAGTTTGAAAAACAATTTCCCATATTATAACCTAATTTTATATTTGGAAAATTAAAAAAATCCTACTACATTAATACTAGAAGTAACAGTAATTGACGACTCCTACATTCAGCACTTTTCATTCATTTAGTCAACAAATTATTAAGTATCTGCTACGTGCTGGCACTGTTTTAGGTGCTGGGAATACAGCAGAGATAAAAAGACAAAACTCGGCCCTCTGGGAGCTGACCTTCTCCCAGATTTCTCATTCTAGCCTCACAGCAGGTTTGTGTGGCAGGAATAGCATATTCTCCATATTCTCATGGAGAAACCTAGGTCCAGGGAGGCACAATGGCCAGCTGCAAGTCACTCTGCTACCAACCGGCGGGCCTGAAAACGGACAACAGCTCCAGTAGCCCCTGTCCCAGCCTCTAAGCCCCCCGCTGCAGGCAGAGCACGTGCGCGCGCCCCACCCTGACCCGAGCCGCGAATCTCTGGGGCGGGGATATGGAAGGCAGCGCAGGCCCGGCTGAGTGTCCTGGAGCCTGCCGTTATGGGACTCCCTCAAGGGCGGGAGGCGGCAGGCGGAGAGCGGTGTCTCAGAGGGGAGCCCGCAGACGGGGAAGGGCGCGGGAGACGGTCGGCTGCTGGAGACCCTTTCTGGGCCTCCCGAGAATACCCAAGTCCAGTACTAGGCAGCTGCCCCTCTCCTCCCAGAGACCTTGACCCAGACTGGGCTTCTCAGAGACTACATTGCGGCTTCCCCTCCCCGGCCGTTTCCCAAAGTCGCGGAAAAGGAGCAGGCGATCAGGCACGAGATGAAAAGACCTTCGCAAGGACCTCTTTGTTTTCAGTTCTTTCTGGGCTTAAGGGCTGCGTAGGGCCCGTGACTGGGCTTGGCGTTAAACTAGGAGCGGCCAGGGCAGGTGTAAATTATGCATAGCTATTTCTGGAAACTTCTCAGATTTCTCAAGAGAGACAAATTAATTTGCCTGTTTGGGCAAATAACACCAATTTTTTTTTCTCTGCTTAAGGTCATTTTGTTAAAATAAAATTGATTAACGTTCTCTTTAAAGTTTAAGTAGAAACTGCTCAAACATATTTTTATGCACAGAAGCACGGTTTGCGCCCTTCAGTAATTAATAACCACAAATAAGTTCGCACCGCTCGCAGCTCGCGCTCAGCCCCCACCCTGAGGCAGGCGCCGGGTGGGCGGGGCAGGAGGGCCAATCAGGACTCAGAAGAGGGAGGGGGCGGGCCGAGCCGCAGTCTTAGTGTCTCAGGTCTTAAGACTCGGAGGGCGCGGACCCCAGGCACCGAGACCGGTATGTCCCCACTTGGCTTCTCCGGGCAAACGCTGAGCCAGAATCAGCCCCACTGATGAGCGTGCCAGGCTCCATCCATAACGTCCGCTCTGCTAAAATGCGTCCGGGGGCTGAGAACAGGGAGCTGGGGGCTGAGGCTGCCTGGGTTAGAACTGGAGCGTTAGCAAGTTACCTAGTCTCTCTCTGCCTTGGTTTCCTCATCTATACAGAGGGGCTAACAGTACCCACGTAATGTTTTTTTTAAGTTTATTTTGGTATCATTAATGTACAATTACATGTGCAATATTATGGTGATTAAACTACCCCCTTCATCAGGTCCCCCCACCAACCCCATTACAGTCACTGTCCATCAGCGTAGTGAGAAGCTATAGAATCACTACTTGTCTTCCCTGAGTTATACAGCCCTCCCCGTGCCCCCTAACATTACATCTGCTAATCGTAATGCCCCTTTTTCCCCCTTGTCCCTCCCTTCCCACCCATCCTCCCCAGTCCCTTTCCCTTTGGTAACTATTAGTCCGTTCTTGGGTTCTGTGAGTCTGCTGCTGTTTTGTTCCTTCAGTTTTTTTCTTAGTTCTTATACTCCACATATGAGTGAAATCATTTGGTACTTGTCTTTTTCGGCTTTTTTATTTCACTGAGCATAATACCCTCTAGCTCCATCCATGTTGTTGCAAATGGTAGGATTTGTTTTCTTCTTATGGCTGTATAATATTCCATTGTGTATATGTACCACCTCTTCTTTATCCATTCATCTACTGATGGACACTTAGGTTGCTTCCATTTCTTGGCTATTGTAAATAGTGCTGCGATAAACATAGGGGTGCATCTGTCTTTTTCAAACTGGGCTGCTGCATTCTTAGGGTAAATTCCTAGGAGTGGAATTCCTGGGTCAAATGGTATTTCTATTTTGAGTTTTATGAGGAACCTCCATACTGCTTTCCACAATGGTTGAACTAATTTGCATTCCCACCAGCAGTGTAGGAGGGTTCCGTTTTCTCCACATCCTCGCCAACATTTGTTGTTGTTTGTGTTTTGGATGTTGGCTATCCTCACTGGTGTGAGGTGATATCTCATTGTGGTTTTAATCTGCATTTCTCTGATGAGTAGTGATGTGGTGCATCTTTTCATGTGCCTGTTGGCCATGTAATGTTATTACGTGGATTGAATGAGTTATTTCCTGTGCGGTGCTTAGAATAATGCCCAGCACACAGTGACTGTTCGGGTAATATTATTTAATGTCATCATACTTACCTCATTTCAACTTCACAACAACTTTGTGATGTAAGACTATTTGTTATTCTCCCCATTTTATCACTGAAAATACTGAGGCTCAGAGAAACTAAGCACAGTGCTTGAGGTCACAAAGTTAGTAAGTCAAATCCAGGTCTGACATACTCCACAACTTTTAGGCTACAAGATATCTTCATATACGTGCTTATCTCCCCCCAGCCCTTTTTAATTGTCACTTTTTCACTTTTGCTCTCAGTTTTTGCATACATTCGGTCCATATTCATCTGCTGCAGATCCTGTGCAGGGTGCTGGATATACCCAGATTTACTAAGAGTCAGCCTCTGCCTGCAGAAGATATAATAGTCAGGCATGGAGAGATGGGGGTGGACAGGCTGTGGTAGCCATTGGTGCGGTTTGCCAAACCTTGCCCACTCTTAGTTCTTCCACACACATGGCAGGGTTGTACTTCCTGGCTCCTTGTGGGGCCCTATGACAACTGCTGGCTAAAAAGTTGTGAGAGTTGAAATGCTGTGTGTGAGTGTGTGTGTGGGAAAGACAGAGAGACTCCCAGGTAATGTTACTGAGCTGCCAGTGTGAGACCCTTCCAAATTATCTCCCTCAGGCTTCGTTAATGAACACGTTCATGGTGGTGTTCCCTCCCTGAGCCGACTTCCTGAGGGACTGTGATGAAGAAAGCCCCTGGAAATCCAGGATGGCCAAATAATATGAACAAGAAATAAGTCTTTGCTGGTTCAGCTGCTACAATGTGGGGTCTTTTTGTTACTGTGCCATAACTTTGCCTATCCGGACTGAATCACAGTCCCGGACACAGGCAGTTACTAAAGTGTGCAGATGCCAGTGACTTATGTATTGGTTATCATCATCAGAATTCTTACTATCAGAACACTTTAGCTGACTGTGGAGCTCAGATTAGGTTGAGGCCAAGATAGGGAGAGAGGAGTGAGGCACGTGCCTTGGGCACAAAACTGAAGCAAATGCCAAATAACTCAGAATAATACTTCAGTCCCATGTTTTAAAAAAATAAAAATCAATACCAAAAAATCCATTATAAACAAAATAGCAAAATGTTGAATAAAGACAGGATCCAATGCTTCATTTGACCAACCCTGTCTCACTTGTTTCACAGTAACCAACCCCTGATTTCAGTAAAACTTTTTCAAATACAGGTTGCCAGCATGCAGGCTGTAGTTTGCCAATTTGACTTTTTTTTACTATTGCATTAAAATATTGCTTATCTTGATTACTGAGCTTTTGGCCCTTTCTTAAATTTTGCACCCAAGATGAGTGCTTTACTCACCTTCTCCAGGTCTTAGCCTTGCAAATTAGACACCTAGGTTTAATGAGCTTAATGAGTTTAATGAGCTGAGTTTGAAAATCAGAGTTAACCAAGTAAAAAAGAAGAGAAGATGATATTGGGAAGAAGAAGCACCATAGGCAAAGGCATAGAGGAAGGAAACAGCCAGGGGTATGCATGGCAAACTATAAGCTCTTTGGTGTTTCTGGAGAGAGACTGAGCAAGACAGAGCTGTTGTTCAGTGTTCACTTAACACTTTGCTAAGTGTTACGAGTTTTCTCCCATTCCCTGAAAGTGAGCGTGCTCCTAGCAAGCCCAAGCGAATCAAAAACCAACTGTAAATTTAAAAAATAGTGGCCCTGTGAACTTGCTTGGACAGGTAACAAGCATTTCGGGGATAAATCCTTTGAGCGTGGCTCTCTTTTCTCTAAAGGTGAGGTCCAACCCATCAAGAATAAGCTGGACCACCTCAGTTTGTCCTTTCCCAAGCTGTGGCCATGGATGGTACCAATTAATTATTGGGTTTCACCTTGGGAGGAGAAAAGGAGGCTTTTCAACTCTGAGGTTGATTCTCTATCCCTCCCTAAATCCAGTCCTTTGTTATAGGATTTTGCACCTCTTCCCATCAGAAGGTAGAACACATTTCCCTGCTCTTGAGTCTGTTTTAGCCATGGGACTTCTTTTGGTCATTGGAACATGAGCAGACATGATGCACAAACAGAAGCCTGAAAAGCACTTGCACAGCTGGGCTTGCTCTGCTCTTGCCCTTGGCCAGTGCCATAAGAACATGCTTGGGTCACCCTGCTAGAGCATGAAACATGAAGAGCAGAGTAGAAGGTGCCTCTGTCATCCCAGCTGAGGCCATCCTAGACTAACCAACAGCCAGATAACCCAGCTCAGATCAGTCAAACTAAGCCCAGCCAAGCCCAGATCAGCCAACCCCATGTACTTATGGACCAGATATTGATTGTAGTATATCACTGAGGTCCTTCCCTTCGCCTTCAGATGTTTTTAACCATCCCATGGTTAAAAGGACCTTTAAAAGGTCCTTGAACCGTCTAAATTTGCTCTTACTTGGAAGTCATATATGTATATATTTTAATTTGTATTGGTTAAGCATTGGTTCAACTGTAACAGAAAAACCCGAACAATAATGGCTTAAACAAGAGAGAGGTTTATTTCTCTCTCAAGTTCAAGAAGCCTCTTGGGAAGTGGGACAGCTAGTCTGCACTGGGCCCAGCTGGAGACCCAGAGTCCTTCTATGCTGTTGCTCAGCCCATGTGTGGTTTCCATTTCCAGATGACTTCATGGTTCAAAACAGCTTCTGGAGTTCCAGCTAGTAACTATAAATCTATATTTTATGTAAATAATTATGTATTTGATGTATGTTTTATATCTATATATACACACATATATATATGTATGTATCTAATCTGACCCTCTCCAAGGTAACATGCGCTCAGATATAAACCTCAGTTAATTTATTAAGGAAAAGGAGGAGAGCCAGCCGTCTTTCCTACACAGTATGCCATTTTATCATCATCATAATAGTTATTATGCAATCAATTTGTCCTTAAGCAAATAGAATTTGTCCACAAAGGGAAGTCAGACACCCAAATTATAGTCTCAATCCTATCCCGAATTGTGTGACCTTGGACAAGATTCTGAACTTCTTTGGTTTTGTTTTAAACCATCTAAAATTAAAATCCAGTATGACTGGAGAACTGTGAGGCTATTTGCAGCTCGTGTCCAGTTCAGGGCTTTTCACTGCTGAGGTCCTTTCGTTCTTCAGGTCTGAACTCAAGTCACTTCCTCAGCAAAGCCTTTCTAGACACACTCCAGCCTCTAACGTGGGTCCCCCTTCATCCCGCACAGCCCCAGTCCTTTCCCATTATAGCACTTTTGGCCATGTGTTGCTAAGCATTTATTAGCATGCTTGGTTGTCCTGTGACCATGAGCTCCATGAGGGCAGGGCCTTGTCGCCTGCCTATCTCCATATCCCCAGCGACTTGTGAGGTGCCCGGCCCTTGGGAGCAGCTCGGTGAGTATCTGCTGGCTGGCTGGATGAATAAATGCAGTGAAGTCTTGGTCCTATTTACTAACCACAGAGTCCACCCCTAAGAATGCACACGTTAGAGGGTAATTTAAAAAAAAACAGGTAGAAAGTTAAATGTTAATATACTGTGAGTTTAGGAGGAGCATTGTCTATGGCTGGGGGAATTCGGCAAGATTCATCCAATGGCAGCTTCTCCACTAAGACCAAAACCCTTATCCACCTACTTCCAAAAGCTCTGGGCAGGTACCCAACGCCAGGGGTCTGGGGCCCTGGGGTTCTGGTCCATTCCTCTGCCCACAGAGCCCCTAGATACTGACAGCTGGTACATGTAAAGACAGCAACAGTGAACCTTAGGCCTCCAGTCACCTTGCCAACCCCCCACTGCCATGCTCTGCTCCAGCATCCATACTAGTGACCAATCCTGCCACAGCCTCCGAGCTGTGTGGGATGCCTGGCTTCATCGTCTCCCTAACAATGACCATGACACTTCTGGGTCTTCAGTCTGTCATGAGGCGTCATTTCATCTAAGTCTCCCAGTGACCCTGTGAGCTCCATTGGAGATGAGAAGTAAAGTGGCTCATCCCAGCTCCAAACCCTTTGACAGGAAGGAGGTGGGGGGATCCCCAACTTGCAGCCCCGCACTACCCCCACCCCTATACTGCCTGATGGTGATGAATATGAGTCCAGTAAAGGCCCCCATGTCCCCCTCTGAGCTCCCTTTCAGCACGAAGTCATGTGGGGCTGTCAGTGTGAGCAGAGGGGAAGAGCCAGCCAGAGAACAATGGGCCCGGGTGAGGGGGAGTCGGTGGGGTTCCCTGGCTGCCTTCTCATCGCCATAAACCTCATTACCTCGCGGTCCCCTAAGCCGCCTCTCTCCTTACCCAAGGCATCCGCCAGCTTCGCTGCGGATTCCCACACGGCGTGAAAAGCTCTTAAACCCCCCGCTGTATTTTTAATGGGGGCAGTGACTAATTTAGCCCTACGCCACCAACCGTCAAATCAAATCTTCTATTGGTACTTACGGAGGACTCACCTGGGCTCCATGGGGTTCGGGATAAATCTGGAACTGGAGAGGGCCCAGAGACAGTGATCTGGCAAGCCCTGGGACATGCTGGTCCTGTCCAGTCTTGGCCCCGTCTGAAGGGCAGGCCTGGCTGTGAACGCAGAGCAGCCACACCCAGCCCCAGAGAGTGGCTGGCCATACTTTGAGGACCAGTGATGCCTACCCTGAGGTCTTCCCCTAAAACAGCCAAGTCTCCAGGGGACTGAAAATTGGAGTTCACTGCCTATGGCTTCCAGAAGGCAAGAGCCCTGGATTCTAAGGGCAGCTGCTCCATTCTGTCCGACATGGGCAGGCGTCTACTCTATGATTGGCAGGGCTAAATGGATTTTGAAAAACTAAATACCCCACCTGTATGAGATCCTTACCTGAGGTGGCAGAAAGGGAAACTATTATAGGTCACCAGAAGCCCCTCGACATAGGAATCAGAAGATACTGGGTATATGGCTCCAAATTCCATGCCTGTGACTTAGTATTACATTATAATTAGGTGCAATCTGTCTGCCTGTCTGCAGAGGGTAATAACCAATTTTCTTGCCCCTTGTGAAAAGCTAACAAGGAAGGGCTTCCCCGTGCAGGTTCTTTGAAACCCTGGCCTCTGATGACAAGTCAGCTGGGCACTGGTATGACGGAGATGTGGGAGGGTGGCCATGTGGCAGACTAAGGCTGCCAGGGAGCCCTGGGGTGCCAGCAGGGCCAGGATGAGGTGAGGCAAGCAAGGCACCTAGGGTGAAAATGTCAGGAGACCCCCATTCTTCGAGCTTGCAAGTAAGTGGGCCCCTGAGAGCAGGGCCCCCTGAGGTTCTGTACTGTGGGCACCCTGCTTACCCTACTAGAGTCCTGGCCGTGACCGCTGGCGTCAGCACTTCCACATCCCACAGATCTCTGTGATTGGGACCAGCTCCCAATCACCAGCTCCACTCTGCAGCCCCCGTCCTGGATCTCATGGGGCTGAGGACCTGCCTTTAGCTCCTGCCACATCCCCATGCCTCTGCCACAGCTAGAATCCAAGTCCCACCTGGAGTCCTGACAAGGTAAGGGCTAACCCCTTGACTATCTTCATCTAGCACACGAGAAAGCCATTCCAACAGGGAGAAACAAGGAAACATCATGGATGAGCCCATGTACCCTTGGGCCTCAGTTTCCCCATCCATAAAGGAGAAGATCAGAGTATTTCATCTTTAAGTGTTCTTTCTGCTCTGACTTCCTTGACCACGGCCAGCTCATCCAGACTGCATGGGTCACATTACTATCCATGTTTCCTGAAGGCAGCTGGGTCTCACAGGGGACAGGTCCCCATGGGCATGTGCAATCCTACAGAAACTCACACAGGGACACATCCTATGGGTGACGACAGACCCACAAACAGCCCAGGGCCGGGGAGGAGAGAACCAGGCAGCCGGATGCTAATCGCATGGATTCCCTTTATTGAACTGTACTAGTTACTGCAGTCAGATTAAGTCACATTTAAAAGCAGACCATCCAGTTGTACTGAAACCGATTATATTCATTACATAGTTTTAATCACTGTCCGGTGAACTGGCAAATCCAATCAAAGCATTAGTCTTTAATTAAAAAATTAAAAGGAAATATTCAGACAATAGCCAAGCAATCACATCACGATGCACAATTACCTAGAACTGCAATTAAAAAGTAGTTAACCAAAGGGGGGAAAAGAAAAACAAGAAAGAAAAAAAAAGAAGCAAAAAAAAATCACACTAATCCTTTTTTAAAAACTATCAATATAATACATGAAGGAACAAAGGACAATAGCCTCAAAAAGCGGGTTTCTCTAACTCTAGAAATGTAGTCTTCTTCGGCGGAAACTCTAAAAGCACACTAGCTGAAGCAGGACAATAAAAAATACTGAGCATGGAATACTTTTAATCTCTGCCATTAATATTCATTTCCAGCTGCTTATAATAGCAGCGCCTCATGGCCAAATCATTAGAGTTTTACATCTGGGTTGCAAATGACACTTTGATTGGATGTAATGTTCAAATGGCCCTCCCCACGGCGTCTCCGGCAAGCCTTCTGCGGAGAGGTGTCCTGTCGAGCAGTCCCTCACTGTGCGTGCTGGCTCATCGTGTGGTTCTGCAAAGGCGAAGAAAGGAGACACGCATGAGGGCAGAAGAATGGAGAGCATGCCCGTCCCCTCCCACTTGGTGCATTTACGCCCAGAGCCGCAGAAAAGCGTCTGGGTTATTACAAAACAAAATGCAACAAGGAGAAAGTGCTCCAGGGACACAGCTGCCAAGACGCCACGTTGATTTGGGGCTTGGGGATCGGTTCCTGTGGCTGCCAACCTGGGCTCTGCATAAAATTGTTTTTTTTTTTTATTTTAGACCATTCGGGTCTTACCATGGGGACTGGCTATATGGAGAGAAAGAGGAAATGCCAGGGATGTAGCAGGAATTAAAAACATCCCTGTTCACCTCTCCATCTCCCTTTTGCTCTAATGATTAGGAGGAAATTATATCTGATCGCCTGCAGGCTTCCCCCAGATCTCCCTCTCAGTCCTTCCCCGGAGCTGCTCTGAGACGAGTGGAGGGAGCCAGCAGATGTGCCACGCAGCTCTCCGGCCAAGATGCACCCTAGTGGCACAGACGTGCTGAGGCAGTGGGAGGTGGTGGCGTCCACGCCCAAGGCCGAGGACAGGTCACTCAGCAGGAAGGGCACTGGAGAAGGAAGCCCACCCATTTGGTCATGTGACAGCACCCAGGCCAGAAGGACATTGGGCAGTTTACCCGAACGCCTGGGAATCCAGGGCCCAGGTGGGGGGACCCTCTGGCCAAACGCTTCCCTGTCACCACAGCCTGTGGCATTTCTCCCTCACGCCAGCCTGAGCGGGCCAGCAGTGCCAATCTGTTTTCACAGCAGCCAGTGGCCTGGGGCTGGGGGTGGGATTTGGCCTTTCAAAGTGATTTTGTTCCCTTTCAGTGGTCCCTATTCCAAATCCAGACCAATCTTAAGTCTCAGGTGGTATTCAACACCATGACACCTAGAAAAAGGAAGCAAAATCCACCCGGAGGAGAGGAGCCCTGCTTGGGGTAGCACAGGACGTTCAGTCACCGGGAGCAGCTTCCCTGGGGTGCCCTGTTTCCCCCCAGACCTCGGCGCCCCAACTGGTGCAGCAACTCCTTGGGCTGGAACTGCCGGCCTGCGGCTCTGCCAAAGGACCACCAGGGGTCAGACGTGGGGCTGTGTCTCTCCCAGGCTCCAGGTCCGGGCTGCGAGGGCCACCAGAGGATGCCCGCTGGTGGCAGCTTTCCCAGGGGTCCTGGGGCCGTCCCTGCTCCCCGGGCCAGGGCCGCTGTGGCAGCCTCTTCCCCCTGCTGCCCCATGGTGATGTCACCAGCCCCTCCGGCAAGCCCCCGCCAGGGAGAGGCAGCGCCCCGTCCTCACATGGCAGATGCCTGCTGACGCCCACAGCACGGAGCGCCAACCACTGCTGTCCTCCCTCCTTGGGTTCTTGGGTGCAGGCCACCTGGCTGGTACTTGGCAAGCACACGTGCTATGTGCTGTTACAGGCACATTTCTTTCAGTCCTCACGGCAGCCTTACAAGGTAGGACATGGTAAGATGAGGAAAATGGGGCAGAAAAGCTTAATTACTGGCCCAAAGTCACCCAGCTAGGAAGCAGGAAGGGTTGAACGAGGCAACTGGGGTCCAAGAGAGCCAGTGACTTGGGTGAGAAGGCAGGCTTCCTAGCACCCTACACCCCATGGGCACCCCAGTCCAGGGATGATTCACACTCCACACCAGACATAAGCACAAACTCTGCCAGTGTGGCCTGGCACCTCAGTGGGGGTGTCATGGACCCAGAGGCACAAGGCAGGTTGTCTGAGGCCACAGATGGGATGCGGCGGTTTCCATGGGAACACCTACCCTCCAGAGAGGCCCCTCTCCCTGCACTTGTGCAGCGCCAGCCAGTCAGTCCTGCAGGGAGCCAAACCCACCCTATAGCAAACCAACCTCCAAGCTTCCAAGCCTTTGCTGATTCAGTTCCCAGCCCTTCTCTTCAAGCAAACTCCTCTTGAAATTCTCTGGGCGCATGGTTGCTTCCCATCCCTGCAGCCCTTTGAGGCACCTCCGGCCCACCTCCCGCACCCTGAGGGCAAGCCTGGCCTCCTCTGCCGAGCCGTCTCGGCTCCACACCACTTGGCCCAGGACCGGGTCCGTAGCGCCCAGCAGTGGCCTGGCTGGCACGGCTGGCACAGCTGCCCAGGAACAACTTGAAGGTCTCACTCGCCACCCTGCCAAGAGCCAGTCATCAGCAGTGCCACATGGCCAGTGCTCTCAGGCGTGACCAGGGCCTTCTTTACTTGTGGGGGGTGGGGAGGAGAAAAAGGAGGAGTGTCAGGAAGATAAATATGGATAGCTCTTTTCCTGTTGCCTAATTATGGTTCCTAGGGACTGGCACAAAGTGGACATTGAGTAAATCATTTTGAATGAATCAATGGAAGAATAAATAAATGGATACATGTGTGGGTAGGGTACAGATATGGGGGAGGGGGAGAGGGCACTCCAAGTAGGAGTCACAGCACAAAGGCATGGAGGCTGGGACAAGCCGGGTAAATGCAGGTGACCGTGGGGTGAGCCCAACACAGAGGTCACAAGGAGGACTGGGGGAGACGAGGGACGGTGGAATCCCTGAATGCCCCTGAACGGGGACTTTGTTCTGCAGGAAGCAGAGAACCAAGAATGATATCGATGATACTGATCTCCTCAAGGACCACCCACTACCAAATGAGGAAAGGGGACTCTCTGGGTATGTCTGGATAATGAAGAAGCCTTGTGCCAGGATGCTGAGAATAGGGCCAGTGGGACACACATGGCCCCCACTGACTCATCCAGGGGCGACTGGCATAGAAATCCTGGAAGCAAGAGACCTATGCCTAGGACCACTGGCTAGGAAAATGTGAAAATAAATGCTGCTCTCAGGTGAAAACAACAGTGGGCCTTCTCTCTTAAGGAACAGCAGCAGGTAGTTCTTCAGTTAGACTCAAGAAAGAACTTCCTCAAAGAGGGTTATGTGACAGAGGGTAAAACTTCCTTCCCTGATGTTCTACGAGAACAAAAGCCCAGAATGTCACAGCAGATGGAAATGTCGAGACTTGACGCCCCAAGGGGCCTGGGCACCAGAACTCATTCAGCACTGGGTTATTAAGTACCTGGTGGATGGTCTGCTCTGGGCTGGGCACAGCAGAGCGTACGGGAAGGCTCCAACTGGCCCATGACCCTCAGGGGCCAGACTGGGAGGGTCACTCGAGACACACAGGCACCCAAACGTTTGTGTGGGGAAAATGGTGCAGACGGCCGTTCAGCAAAGGAGAAGAGTCCGTGCTGCCCAGAAGCGTGTGTGCTTGCTGAGGGGGCATCAGCTCCTCCGGAGGACGAGGGCACAGTCTCTGGAAGGGCGCAGGGGCTGGCAGGGACCTGTCACCAAGACTCACCAATCACCCAACACACCTGTGCACTGAGCAGCCCCGGGCAGAGCCACTGCCAACTGGCGCAGTTCAAAAACCCTCAAACCCACGGCTTCTTTCCCCACGGCTGGGAGCTATGGTTTCAGGATGGGGGAGCTTCATCAAGGCTTCTTAAAGAGTTCCTTCCACCCGGCATGGTTCTCACAAGGGCATTTGGGCTTAATGTCTATTTCTCTATTTATGCCTGTGCTATATTTAGCCCCTTCAGAGAAGGAAGAAAATCGTTTTTTAAAGATGCTACCGACCCTGCAAATGAACACTTCCCAGCACCATAAAGGTTGGGGTTGGGAGGACTGGAAGGTGCCTAGAGGAGGGACCTGGCATCCACAAGGGCTTCTCTGCCTGCCAGGGAGACACAGGTGTGAGCTGAGAAGCAGGTGAAAAAAATAAAGTGGGAGACTGGGAGGGGGTGGGTGGCGCTGGTTGCGGCCGAGATTCATCCACTCAGCAGTGTCTGTGTGGCTCTTGTGGATAGAGGTTTCTGGTGGGGCCTCTGCCTGGTGCAGTGGTCCATCTGCCCCAGGAACACATCAGGGATGGGTGAGGGTGTGCCACACATCAGTGTCAGAGGTCAGGGGTCCTGCTGAGCCCTTCCTCTGTGCAAATTGTCAGCAGAGCGCTTGGGCCCAGGATCGATTTCTCACACCCTGGCATTCATTTACCTGGCCATTCACTCATTCATTCAACAAACCCTTACTGAATCCTTGCTGGGTGGCAGCCACTGTGCTTCTTGCTGGGCATTCAGCAGCAAAAGTACCCCAGATGGAAGCCCAAGCCAGGGTATGTGCTGGGCACAGAGGGAACAAGCCAGGACCACACAGCCTGTTGCTGGACCATCCTTCCCAAAGCACCAACACACACACGAATGGGCCAGACAGAAGTTCAGGTGGGTGTCTCATTCTGGTTCCACCAGCCCCAGGAGGCATCAGCCCACTACCTGCCTCACAGCAGACACACACACACACGTGTGTTCATGCACACACACACACATGCACGCTGGTGCACCCCTCCCTTGTCTGCAACAGGGATTTCTTCTTGAGGTGTCTGTCGGCTCTGTTTTCTCTCCATTGGGTCTGGGACCCTGTTTGTGCTGAAACATGCTAGCTGCTTAGTGGCCTGGAAAACACCATCCATGAAGCAACAAGAGACTTCCCTGCATACTCTGAGATGCACAGACACAGGCTGGAGAGGATTTCTCTGCACTGCAGGTCACCCCTTGATATCATTATTAGCTGCCCCACCTGTGCACCAGCTACTCTGATGACAAAATGCCTATAAATCCTAGCACTTTGCCTGGCCCTTAGCGAGTCCCCCTTTCATGCCAGGTGACCACAAGGCAAGCAGTAAGCCTTAGTGGGCTGATATGGGCTGAGCCCTGGAGTTGAATCCTGGCTCTGCCACTTAATAGCCATGTGACCTGGAGCAAGTCCCCTGGCCAAGGTAGTAGCAATAACAGCCCTCTTCTTAAGAGGCCCTGAGGACTCAGGAGATAGGTGCATGTACTTCTCCCAGTCCTGGCCAAGAGGAAATGCTCCATACATCTCCATAAATGGTGTCCATGCTGGGCTTCCTGACCAGACAGGGAATCAGTGAGGGAGGACTGTTGTTCCTTCCTCACACCCCCTTTAGCACCAAACATGGTTCAGGGCTTGCAGTGGGGGCTGCATGGAGGTTTGATGGACTAATCAACTGTGCCTCGTCAGCTGCTCCTCCAAGAACTGCCAAGGTCTCTGGAGTGCTCCCGAGATGGCAGAACCTTGGGCGGTGCTGTCCCTGGAGAAGCAGGCATCTGATAAGGCATTGTTCCTTCCCCACAAGGGCTCTGGCTACAACCTCAGTACCCACAGTTCACTGCCTCCCCCTCACCAGGTGGGGAGAGGAGCCTTGGGGAGACTCCTGGAGGTGGGGGAGGTGTGCCCTCATCCATCCATTCACTCATTCCTTGGAAGCTGTGCGCTGAGTCTCTGCGGTCAGGCCCCCAGCAGGGCACTGGGCTTGTGGAGGTGGAGGCTCCAGCCCGCCCTTGAGGAGCTCACAGGTCCATGGCAAGGGTGGGGGAAACGACTCAAGGCCCTTACTCTCAAGGGGCACAACAGAAGGACTGGTCCCAGGTCTGGGCCCCATGTCCTGTGGCAGATGAAGGGTGCAGGGAGGTTTAACCCCCCACATCCAGAACATCCTACCCAGCCCCATCTGCAAGACCCACCTGGCTCCACCATGACCCCACGCCACCTCCCTACGGTTCTAGGTAGGCAAAGAGGCTGTGGTCACTTTCTCCCCATTGCTTGCCACCAGGCCACACTCTGGAAGGCTTTAGCCACAATGGCTTTCACGGGGCTGACTTTACAAAGACCTGCTTCCAAGCACAGGTAACAAGTCGAAGAACCTGCCTTAACCATGAGATGATTAAGTTTCCAGGGGAAAAAGTCGATCCTTGAGACTAACACTGCAGCCATGTCCCAGATAAGTGAGTATCTACTGTTGGTTCATTTAACAAACCCGGAATCTGGCCCTGTGTGGCAGGCACAAGACAGAGAGAGGGTAAGGCACGTGGTGGAAGGCAGGGGTGAGATTTCACAAAAAGGGAGGATGGAGAGAGGACTTCTGATTGGGAGATACTTAAGAAGTTGGCCTTCCAGCTGCCCTTTGGGGATGGCTTAGGTTAGGATTTGCACTGGTGTGTGTGTGTGTGTGTGTGTGTGTGTGTGTGTGTGTGTGTGTGTGTGTGTGTGTGTACAGCTAGCTTTCCAAGGAGAATAAACGATCCAAACAAAGGCATGGAGGTGCCAATCCTACCGATAAGTGTCAGAGCTAACACTGATCACTTGCTCACTGAGTTCTTAACTCTTCACTTGTATAAACTCATTTGAGCCTCACAACAACCCTGGGAGTTAAATACTATTATTATCCCGATTTCACAGATGAGAAAACTGAGACATGGAGAGGTGAGGTCCTGCAGCTGGTAATGACGGTGCTGGATCTGCACCCAGGCAGCCTGCGTGCAGAGCCCACCCCGAACTACAGCACTGTTCTGCCTGTGAAACATGGGAAGTGCAGCATATGTTGGGGGAACAATGAATAATTCAGCTTGGCAGAGGCACAGGGTATGTGCCATGGAGACAAGCCTGGGAAGGAAGGTGGGGGCCTTACGGATGAGGCTCCTCGATGCGAGACAAGGCGGCTCGCCCTTAAATCGGGGCCATGGGGAGCCATTGAAGGTATTTGAGCTGTGGAGTTACACTGGAGGGAAGGCACAGGGAGAAGCTCACACCTCCAGCCATAAAGGTTTATCAGCAGGGCCTTCATGCTCTCCATCTCCCTCTGCTCCCTCCCCAGGTTCCCCCCTCAAGCCCAAGCCCCCCACCACACACATGCAGTATAGCTTTCCCTTTGGGGAGGGTACAGAGGCAGGCAGCCCTGCTTCCCTCTCTGCTGTGGATCACCTGGGCCAGCCCCTCTCTGCTAGTGAGGACTTATTTTTAGAAGCGTTTGACAATCGTCCAAAGGTCTAAGACGAACAGATGGCCTGTCTTAAAGGCTCGTATGTTCGCTAGTTTGCACTTCTGACAAACGGTAAGCGCACTCAAGAGCACGCCATAAACAGCGCTGAATGAATACTCAGAACGCAATTTAGCTAATGCACATCATTAAAACTAGGAGTGAGCAATGGCCAAGGTTCCCTCTAAATGCCTGCCCAGGGATGCAGGCGCTCCCTCAGGGCCCAGGCCATGACCAGCCTGCTTCCCCAGGTGGCCCCCACCCAGGAAGCTGGCATCTACCCCATTTACGCAGACAGCAGGGGAAAGGTTTGCCGTGTGGAAGTGACTCCCCGCTTTGGCATCAAGCGTCCTGGGGGAAGCTGCTGACCCACTGGCCTGGGAAAAAACCGTGGAATGTCCCATGAGGCAAAGGCAGCTTCTCCTTGTGTGGGGATGTGTGTGAGGCTTCCCCGCCCTGCCTCCCAGACAGCCTGACAGGCTGTTGTCTGCCACCCCAGATCAGCAGGAATTGAGCGTAGCACCGCTTAACCAGGGAAGTCTGGCTCTCGAGTGAGAGCTTTAATTCATCCGAACTCCTGTCCTGGAGGGAGATTCCAACTTCCAGGGAGCAGCAGGGTTGGCTTTGGGAGAAATCTGCTTTTCTTGCACAAACAAGAGCAGGAGCAGATTCAGAGCCCTAAAAGTCACCTGGGAGCATGGGAGGAGCAGCTACATGGCCCAGACTGCTTCTGCAGGCAGTGTCCCCAAAGAAGTGACCTGTGGGGTCCTCTCCTCGCTGCTCTAAGGCACCCAGTAGGGAGGCGAGTGCCCCTCTCTAAACCTTCTCTCACCGGCGCTCTGCAACACCCAGAACACAAAAGACCAAAGCAGGTGACCTAGGCAACAACCAGTTCCGTGAATGGGAAAACATCTTTCTTCGAGTGAATATGTGGGAGAAAATGTGGCAAGAAAAAAGCCCAGTGAACTCCCAAAGGGGCAGTTTTGCTGTGCCTTGGAAATAAAACCCACCAGAGAATAGATTATTAGGAGGGAGCCAAACCCTTCCATTAGGAGCCCATTCCGTAAACAGGCTTCTATTCAGAGGCACCCAACAAAACAAGGGAGCTGATAAAACCTGCCCAGGGGAACAGGGGCTCGGGGGACTGTACTTCAGCATGCAGATGAGCCCAGTTGGCCTGTCTGTGAGCAGAGACCGGCAGGCCAGCCACGATACCACTTTAGGTGGCAGGAAGACAGGAGTTTCGTGGCTGTTGTCACAAGCAGAGGAAGATGAACTCTTTCTAGGGCTGCTTAGAGATTTGTCCCTCTTCGGCAACAGAGGCCACTCCTGACTGTGGGTTCGCACTCATTCGTCTGGGCCCCTCAGGGACAGGGTACCTAGCAGACTAAGGACTGAGGGTGGAGAATTGAGGGTTCGGGAAATGGTGTCCCAGGTGACCACCAGTTCCCTTTGGTGGCCGTTGGCCCCCTCCTGGGTGGGGGGGATACCACGCTGGCCTATCAACCTCCTGGGTCACTATGAAGTCCAACCTAACCACATCAACCAAGAGTTTGCCTGGAACCAGGCCCCTGGGAGACAGTTCATCTCAAATACGAATTAGAACAAGGTCCCCCAGCCTCAAAGAGCCTGAGTCAGACCCCTAAAAGGCATTATTCCTACCTGATACAGCCAGGCAGGAATCCAAGCCCACACACCACATCTGAGCGTGAGAGCAACCAACTAGAAGTTCCAAGCTTCTGTGAAAAACATTCTAGGTGATGGGCTCCCAAGACTGAGAGCGGGGTCTCTCTTCCCACCTCAAAACACACCTGCCATTCCTAGTGTGGGTCAAAGAAGACCATGCCCGTACATAAATGTTGAATCACTATGTTGTACCCTGGAAGCTACTATAAACTTCAATATTATCCTTCAATTTTAAAAATTAAAAAAAGACCAGGTGCACAGAACGCTTTGGGAAGACCAAGGCACCCTATCAATGGGGGCGTCAAAATCACAGTGAAAAAGAGCTGCTGACATGTGGGAGACCCCACGGAGGGCAGGATTCCCCTGACCGTGTGCAGCCCGGAGAGAGGCCTCCAGCTCAGGAGCTGGGGTGTTGTCGGGTCCACCCTGCAAGTGAGCACAGCCCCCACCAGGTGCAAAGCAGTAAGGCACAGTGGGGACGGGTCATCCCAAGAACCCAAGTCTCATCAGAAAGAGGCAGTCCTCATCAGCTCCAGACTCATTTTATAAGGAAAACTGGAAATCTAGAATTTTTTAATATAAAATGTCTTAACGTTTAAAGCATTACACAGGCTAATCAAAATACGTCTGCAGGTTGAATCTGGCCCACAGGCTGCCCCACTTGAGGCCTTTGGTATTTGCTGAGGACCTGAAGATGCCTAAACATCTTCCAGTACACGACTGGGTGGATGCGTAGGACAGGGGTGGTGGTGGGGAGTGGTGACACTGGATCGTACGTGCCCGTCACTGAGGAAATGGGATGTGAGACCTTGTACGTTCATGTTCTGAAGAAGAGAATGGAGAGTAGAATAGAAGGTAAAATTCCGTTGAGGCCAGTACCGCCCCAAATCCTGGGTACTGCTGCCCCCTCGGTGTGTCCCCCATGCAGCCTGTGTGTTTCTCAGGCGTGCCAGGTGCTAGCAAACCCACCTTCCCTGGAATCACACAGAGTGCCAAAAGCCCCCTCAGAGGGGGACCAGGCAGCCCCTGGGAGAGATCAGCATGAGTGTGCCATATCCACCTCATTCAAGAGTCTCGATAATTGTCCCCCTACCTTCCTTTCTCTCAGAGAAGTTGGGCATTCCCCCACCCATCGCCCACTGTATCTCTCGGAGGAGAAGGACAGAGCCAGGCCTTGCGGGAGACTGTCCCTAAGGACGTTCATGAGCCAGCAGAGCTCCTCTTACGTCCCACCCCCCGACACACTCGAGGGGGCCCCACAATTACACACACATACAGACATTACACTGATGACGGGCTGCAGAGTGGTTCAGGGTTTGGCTGTTATCTCTGGCATCTCGTCTCCCCACACTGTGCCACTAACCTGTCCAGTTCACACCCCTGCTAGGACCCGTCCGAACGTCCCCACCTACGCAGGACCGGGGTTCTCTCTTCAAGGGGCAGGGAAGTGGGAAGTCTCTGCTTAACCCCCCAGGAGATCTGGCACCTGCAGGGCCCAAAGCCTCAACCACCTTTTTCCAACTCCACAGACACCGAGCTCTTTCTTGGCTCAGCCCTCACAGCGGCCATTCCTCTGCCCGGTAAGCTCCCCACAGTTTTCCCAGGCTCCTTCCCATACAGTTTCCATGCCCTGGGGAAGACCTCCCTGCCCACACAGTAAGTGGCCAACCAGCACGGTGCAGCTCTGCACTGCACAGGCATCCTTCCAGCACCTTCCTCAACCTGCAACGACCTGTTGTTTCCCTGCCCTGGTAAACTGCCCCTTGCTAGGAAGTGAGCTGCAGGCCGGGACCAAGTCTCTCAGCAATTCTGCTGTTCCTCTAGGGTGGGCTCAGAGCCTGCACTTGCCAAAACTCAACAAGTATTTCTGAAATGGCAGCCAGCAAACTACAGTAGCAAAGCCAAGCCTCCACTGACAAGGTCAGGGACAGAAGAAGAAATGGAGCTGTCCCTCTCCCCTCCCTGCCCTGCCCAGAGCATCTTACACTTTTTTCTTAAAAGTGGAGGGATCCTTTGAAGACATTTCTGCGTGACTCTGCTTCTGTGAGGTTCATAGAGTAGTTACATGTGTGGAGAAAAAAAGTAGACTAGTGGTTGCAGGAGCTCAGGGAGGGGCAGGGGGAGGTAGTGTTTAGCAGGAACAGAGTTTCAGTTTTGTAAGATGAGTTCTGTGCGTGGTAGCGATGGTTGCACGACAATGTGGATGTACTTAGTGCCACTGAAGTGTTTGCTTAAAAATGGGTAAGATGGTCAATTTTATGCTGTGTATTTTACCACAATTAAAAAAAAATTGGGTAAGGTCCTCCAGGGTAAGCAGGCAGGTGGGAGGGAGAGAGATTTCGTTCTACATAAATAGCTGAGGCACGCAGGGCCATTCCTGAGCTGCCACCATCCCGTCTTCGCACAGACTAGCAGCGAGCTGCAGCCTGGGGAGGCCTCGGATGGATGAGAAGGAGCTGTAGCATCCGGGGGACAGGTCACCTGCTAAGTACCAGCTGGCACTGGATGCAAGACCTTCTCCACCTCTGTGCTGGATAGGGTCTCCTCTGCAGTGCCCGAGCCTATGCTGTTGTTAACTGTAGGGCTCCCAGGGCCAGGCCAGGGAAGAACAGAGGGCTTCAGGAGCACAGGGGCTGAGGCACGCTGCAGAAAGGCCTCCCCTACAACCAAGTCAAGAAGCTCAGGCCTTGACAGCTTTCAAACCCCGCTGGACAGAAGCGCCCATGTTTTCTCACTACTGCGCGGCTGAGGAGGTGGGAAGGCAGGCATGCGGCACACCTATAGGCCTGAAATATTTTGCCATGTTGGAAAAAAGTTTTTTCCCTTAATTTTTTTGAAATCGTTTCAGTTCTTTACAACTTAAATATTTGTTCATTAAAATGTGATAAGAAAACACAGCTCCACATGTAGTCATCATAGTTCATAAGCCCAAAATCAGGACAAATAGCCAATAGCTGGGACAGAATACTTGAAATCAGGGCTGTCCTGAAAAATCTAGGCCACACAGTCACTAATTATACAGAACACATATGTCCAGGTCCCTCAACTAACTCAGTGCTTTTGGTTTTATAAAGTGATTTTTTTTAAGATTTTGATCATATCCACTTCTACGTTGCTCCAAATTTTTGCCAAAAGGAAATTTTCCTGCATTCTCAAAATTATTAGAAAATTAACCCCTGCTGATGGAAAGCTATTCTGACAGATATTCTGAGAGTGGTCCTTCTCAGAAAACATGGCCCATCACCCCCAAAATGGCTCCCAGAGCCCACATAGCCCAGCTCCCCTCGTTGACAGGCCCCCAGGCTGCAGGGCCAGAAGTTCTGAGGACAGGATGGACCTAATTTGCTGTGATGAATTGTATGCATGCACCAGCGATCAAACCACAGCTGAGACCGATTATGTTTAATGATCGTGATGGTTCTTGGGAAAACACTGGGTGTACACCCTTGCCCGTCTGGAGAGGAAGGCCAGCCTGGCACAGAGCAAAGGGCAAAGGTGATCCCTGACACCCAGAATGGCATGACTCCACGGGCTGTCCACCACCCAGGAGCTGGTCCCACTGATGGGGCTGAGGAACGCGGTGGCCCAGTCCTTAGTGCCTCATCTTTCCCTCTCATCTACACTCAGCTTCCAAGCAAATCGTGGGCACCTCCTCACTGCCCACATGCCTGCCCCACCATGACCAAGTGGGTCTGCCCTGCACATTCTCTCCCACCACCAGAAAGAACTCCCTGGTTTTCATGAGACAAACCAAGAATCATCTATATCTCGTCTGTCCCACCCCAGACAATTCACCAGAGGAGAGGTGTGTGTGTAGGGTGCATACATAGTTTAGGGTCAGGGAGGAATGGGTGGCAGGTAAGCATGGAGCTAAGAGTATATGAGGCAGGTGTCATGAAAGCAGTGTTCCTGGCACTTACTTGGCTCTCAATACTCATGGATGTGTAGCTGGATGGATGGAGAGGATAGTGGGTGGATAGATGGGATGGTGGATGGAGATGGATGGATGGATGAAGAGGTAGATGGCTAGATGGATGAATGAATATGTGGATGACTGGATGGGTGACCCATGGATTGACTAGTGGGAGAAAGAGGAACACATGAATAAGTGGGTAGGCAGAGGTGGATGGTTTGGTAGAAAGACAATGGTTTGGGGGTTCAAATACTGTCTTGGCTACTTACTATATATGGCAACATAGTCAAGTCACTTTATTTCTCTAAGTACCTGCTTACTTACCTGAAAAATGGGATGAATAATGCCTACCTCATAGCCTTGTTATGAGCTTCAAATAGATAATATGTAAAAGTTTTTACATGTAAAATGGTGTACAGATGTTTAATGTTGCCATATTTAATACTAACCACAAGGCTTTGCCATTGCTATCAAAAGCATGGATGACCTCACATTTGGATGTGGTGGCTTCAGAAAGAAGGAAGGGGAGACTGAGGTAGTACCATAGGTCAGAGATGCAGCTGTTGGACAGTGCATGTAGGTCTGGTTTCAGTGGGGGCACCGGTCCCACTTGTCCCCCTACTCAAACACCCAAACCGAATGGGAGGAGTACATTCCGTGGTACCACCCTGGGCCCCACTTTTCACTATAAGTCTCCTACTTTATTGTCCTTTCCCAGCCTCGGGTGTCAGGTCTGCAAAATGTGAGTGTACAAAGCACTTCTAGTGGTCCCAGGGTGTTGAAGCGCCAATGAGGTAACATTTGCAAACTGTGAAGTGTTGCAGCAAAGCCCTCATACTCGGAGCCCAATCTCTGCCCCAGACAATTTCAGCAGCTCGCTTCCTTCTCAACCTCCACTGTATTTCTTACCAATGCCATGTTTAATCTAGTCTAAGACTCCAAATAATATAAGATGCTCCAGTAAATGAGATCATGGAACAAAAAATATAACCAATTAAACTATAACAACACATAGTGAAATATTCCAATTGAAGAGGTGTTCTAATGACAAGTGGTGCATCTTAAAATATATCAGTGAAACATGGTAACAGCTACCATATATTGAGCTCCTGCTCTGTGCCCAAACTGTTTTTTTATATATTATCTTTACATTTCCCAACTGTCCCCATTTTACTGATGAAGACAAAGGCTCAGAAAGGTGAAGCAGTGAGTGAAGTCATGCAATTGTTAAGAGGTGGTGCTTGGACTTGAGCCCAAACGCCCTAGTCTTAAGGCTACGGACCCTCTCTTGCTGTCCCCTGGCCACCTGCCCTTGCCCATGCCATAGCACACGTGACTCCCACTGTAGCCCTGAACCAGCCCCAGCCAGTCCATGTTTGATTTTGTCTCAACCCCAGAAGCAGAGCGAGCAGGGCATGTTCATTACTGACACAGCAGAATTCATTTCTGCCATGTCCTCCCTCTCCCTCCGTGCCCGGCGCCCACCCCTTGCCTCCCCTGTGAGCGCTGACGTGAGGCTGCTGACTGGTGCTCCTGAAATGCCAACTTGCATTTCTCATCATTAACTTCTTTCTAAATGTCATTAGTGATTGTTCTTGCCCAACCAAAGAGTGTCATCTAGGGCTCCGCCAAACACACCCGGTTCTTATCTCTCGGCTGTTAGGGGCCGAGCACCCCCGGCCACGCGAGACCCTAGCATCCTCTTAGGAGGCAGCCAGACCCACTCCCAACAAGTTGGGAAGAAAGACAGACTGCTGTATCAAGAGATAAAGCCGGCCCCATTTTTAACATGAATGAGCTCAGCAACAGAAAAACCCTGCCTATGGTATTCAGGCAGTGGTCCAATGCTCGGGCCCTGCGGCCAGGCTGCCTGGGTTCACATTCCATCTCGGCCACTGCTTACCTGTGTCTCAGTCTCCCCATCTGCAAAATGGGGATAACAGCACGGGCTTTGTAGCATCACCCTGCAGATAAAGCAGGGCAATCAATGCAGGGGGCTCCCCACAGTGCCTGGGGGCCGTTGCTTTTCCTATTGTTCCCCACCAGGGTTGGGCTTGGCTTGGCCATGTACCAGCTATGCGACATAATATTGAGTCAGGTCTCCCCTGATGCCACCCCCTCTGTCAGGGCCCTCCAGCCTTATGTTCCACAAATATTATGTGGCACCCCCACAATAACTCTCCGGGAGAGACAGTGTTGGCCCACTGTCCGGGTAACGATGGGGCGTCACAGGGGGAGGTCACGAGCCCAAGACGACAGCAAGCAACAACACTGCGCTTCACACCCTCTGGCTCCCAAGGCCTGTGTCTTTGCTGTACCTGGGGCGGCCTCTTTGTCTAAGTCTGTAGGGTGGTAGAGGCATGGGGCTTTGTACAGTGCCAACCTCCGGGAGCCTCAGACCAGCCTGGGGCCCACTGTTATTACTCTTATCATTGTTTCTAAGAAACTGAAGGCATTTGGTCCTGGCTGGGACAGCGCCGGCGAGGGCTGGGCTAGCGGCACACACAATGGCTGCTGGCTTGAGGATCCTGGCAGCTCCCCCGTGCCCATCTGTCGTGATGGCATGGTGCCCCTCTAAAGTTGGTTGGCCCCCCGCCCTAGGGCATGAATGACAGGCCCTGATGGGCAGACGGGCAGCCTGAGGCCCGTTCCAAGAGCCATCTCTGCCTGGGGCTGGGCCGCGAGGGGAGCCTCCCCAGCCCCACCTGGGTCCCCACACACTTCACTGCTCAGGCGGGCAGAGCCCCAGTCTCACGAGGGCATCTGAGCATAGCCAGGACATGCTCCTCCCAGAGGCTGTTCCTCCCGTGCTCCTCTGCAGCGACCATGGCAGCTGCTGCCCGCTCAGGCTGCCCAGAGCAGGCCAGCCACACACCCTGGGACCTGTGCAGCCTCCAAATCACCCTCTGGAACTCTTCCCCCCTGGGAGGGGAGGACAGGCCTCACCCTATTGTTGCTCTTCCTGCCCCAGCACCCAGAGGCGTTCCCCTCACTCCTCAGGGCTTGAGAGTCACCTGCAAGCCCCCGGCCTCAGCCGCAGGACTGAGACCACAGACACTAGTGTCAGGCTGCCTGTGTTCTCAGCCCTGCATCTCTAGCAGCTATGTGAGCCTGGGGAGCCTCAGTTTACCCATCTGTGACATGGACACCATAGGATGCTACACTCATGGGTCCCTACGAGGTCTTAGAAGACTAAGCATGTGAAGAGATGTAGCTAGGCTCCCCGTAAGACCTTAGGAATGCTGCCTTGTTTTTCCTACTTTGGGATCAGTGACTCAGGTCTCAGGAAGACAAGGAGCAGAGTCCGTGCCCGCCCCTCAGTCTTCTGTCCAGTCACAGGCCCTAAACTGACACACATGGCCTCTCAGGAGGCTCAGACACCCCAAGTGGTGGCAGTGCTAAGACATGATGACAATGATACACTTTATTTGAGCAGGAAAGGCCCAGCCATATTCAAGAGTAAGGAAACCAAGAGACACAGGTGGATGGTGCTCAGAAACACAGTGACAAAGGACAAAACCCAGGCTCCCATGTCTCCTGTGATGTCACATGGGGGCCCAGCCACAGGGTTCTGGTGTGGGCAGCAGTTATATTTGGCATACAATTTGATTGGGATGGTATGGTACAATACTATATGTACGATGGTACAGTGTATTACATTACATTATCTCACAAACGTATGATATTCCTTATCCTCATCAGTTTACTGTTCCTCTCCCCACAACACTTGGAGGGCTTAAGCCTCTGTCCCCAGCACCTGCACACATCTGGTCCACGGCAGGTGCTCAGTAACACAGGTGAGCTACACTGAGCACAGCCATGCACGATAGACTGGGTGAATGAAGAATGAGGGAGTGAACTGAAGGCCCAGGGCACCCAGACCATGGTCAGGATGATGATGATGGCAACAGTGGCCCTGAGCCGGACTTGGCAGTGAAGGCTTTCCAAGCACCGCTGCCTCTGGTCCCCCCAGTATGCAAGAGGAAAGGACTGCCATTACCCCCATCCACTGAGGCCCAGAGAAGGTGAGTGACCTGCTCAAGCTCACAGAGCTGCTTGGTACTGGGGCTGGGATTTGAAGCTAGGCTGTCCCTTCCACCGTGTCGCATGGCACTGCCACACCATGTTGTCACATTTAATAGAATAGGCTCTGGTTTCCTGCCCTAGTGGGGAAGGCAGAACTCACAAAGCAATCATACCCTGAAATGTGCCGATTACCAGCAGGAAGCTTTATATTCTAAGCACTGTCTGCATGTAAACTCTTGATCTTCACAGCAACCAAGGCACCAGGTCTTGCGCTGCTTTACGGATGAGTAAACTGAGGCCAGAGAGATGCAAATGTCTGCAGTAGAAAACAATGAGGGAGGGGGCAACCTGGGGAGGACTCCAATTCAAGCAATAGGTTCTCACTCCCCAGAACCACTGCTGGGTGTCACCAGGCAACTTCCTCTCACGTCCCCAGGCCGAGTCCAGCCAGGCCCTGCTCTCCGTGCAGTGGCAGGGTGGCACAGACTGAGCTGTTTTTAAAGCAGGATGTGGGAAGACATTACTACTCACAGAAAGCTCAGCCAAAGAGTCAAATGCTAAGTATGTGCCTAGAGCACTTTTAATTTTTAATTATTATTAGTTATAATTATCTGGCTGGATCTGATAGCAGCAGCACAGAGGCAAGGAAACTGACTCTTTGGTTACCCATCTTATAAGGACCAGGAATTTAGAAACTGGGCTCCCAGAATCTGCAGATTGCAGCCCTCCTTTTCCCCTCTCCTCATTTGTGTTCTCTTTCCTTTATTTTCCTACTTTGGAAGAGCTAAAAAAAAATGCTAAAACACATAGTGACGAATGGATGGATGGGTGGGTGGACAGCAGAGGTAGTCTTCACCCACCAAAAACTCACATTTGAGTGTGAAGTCAGGTGTAGACAGTTATTACAATGTGTCTTGGCAAAGGGATCGGGGGTCACACCCAGGGCCAGAGCCGCCGAAGGAGTGAGAATCAGGGAGGGCTTCTCGGAGAAGGGACCCCCGGGCTGGGTGCTGACGCCTGAGGAGAAGCAAGGGCATTCAAGCAGACGGATCAGAGGCTGAGTCCATCCAGGAAGCACCCACCTCAAAGAAAAGACCAGACAGGAACAGCCCCGAGATGAAGCAAGATGGTGCCCCCCTCCTCCAGCCCCACTGCCCTTTGCTTGGTTCCTTGGACACGCCAAATCTGTCCATGCCTCTGACTCTTTGCACTGGCTGTTCTTGTTCCTGGAAGATCCCCCCAAGCTCTCCTCCCACTGGCTCCTTCTCAACCTTCGGGACTCAGGTCAAAGGCCAGCCTTCCTTGATCCCCTGAACGGGTCTCTCATCCTCAGCATCCACCCCACGCCCTTGCCTCCGCACACACACACACACACACGCACATCACTTTCCATCACAAGACAGTGTTCCGCTGTCTTCAAAATTCCAGTCTGAGATGACCTAGTTCACATATTCACTGACTTATTACTGGTGCCTCCTGCAGAGTGCCAGCTCCGTGGGAGCAGGGGCCCCGTGGGCCTGTTCACAGCTGGCAGCTGTGTTGGTGCCAATAGTAGGCACTCAGTAGATGTTCCTTACATGAAAGTGGAATGAAAGGAAAGGCCAAAACAAGTGCTCTCAAGGGCTAAGAGGGAAGGGTCCCAACAGAGCTCAGACCATGTTCCTGGCTCACAGACACCTCCCTCTGGTGGGGCACCAGGATTCAGCTTGCTAGGGCCCAGCTCAGTCCATCGGAAGGGCTCCAGGTTGCTTTTTAGAATACCTAGCTCTGCTTTTAATCAATTGTAATCATTTAGCTGGAAGCGGTATGATTAGGCACATGCAAGCAAGCAGCGTGAGCTAATCCTTTAAATGTGCCCGCTCAACGCCAGGCTGGCCGCTTTGCCGCTGCGGGCCAGCTCAGGAAGCACTTCCTGCGGCCCTCGCTTTGTCAGCGAGGGAGTCTAGATTCCAGGGCACAGGGCAGGCCCGCTGCTCCCGGCAGCCTGGCTCCATCCATCACAGAAGTCTGCAGGATGCCGGCCGTTACCAGCCTCCCTAGGACAGCACACGGTAAGGCTGCCCTGAGCGTGGAAGTCAGCAACTCCAAGAAGCCTGAGGTCTTCCGAGGTCCCTTGTCCACACCTGGACTTAATCCTTCCTCTCCTCACGGCCAGCCTGAGCTGAACTCACCCCCTTGCTCCTTGCAAGGTGTGCAGACTCCTGGGCTCCAGCTCCACGGAGTGGACACTGCGTACAGACTGCACTGCTAGAGCGCTTCCACCTGGGCCTGCCCCCAAGCAGGTTCCTTCGCATCCCCTGTTACTGCCACTTCTGCTACCTGCTTGGCCCAACTACTAAAATAGTTTCTGGGTCCCCTGACATGAAGGCTTTTTATAGTTCAGCACTGCAGGCCTCATTTAAATCTATTAGCTCATATCAACGGCAATTCATTTAAACTTGGGAGAGTTTGTTCGCCTTGGTGGCAAAGACAACCTGGCTTTGCGTGTGGCTGTGCCATTTTTGCTAGTGAACCTGGGCTAATCACTCTCGGGTCTCAGTTTCCACATCTATGAATGAGGAGAACGGTATCTATTTCAAGGGGCTCTGTTGAGAAAACCATGAAAAATGCTTAGAACAGGGCCTGGCCCACAGTAGCAATCCACCCAGGTGTGGCAACTGTTGTTAAGTGTTTCTTGTCCAATTTGGGGGTGGGGGGCGGGGAGGGGGGCTTGTCCACTATGTCAGAGGCCAGCCGTATGTGGCTGGTAATCGGTACACCCCCTTTGCACGTCCCCTCAGTGAGGGTGAAGACTGGGATGTGGGGCGACTCTCAGGCAGGAGAGAAGGAGGCACCTCTGTGCCAGCATCTGTGGGCACAGAGGTGTCCACGGAGATTCAGAGACAGCTGGCTGGCTGTGGCGTGTTGAACTTCATAAGAAACTCAGCAACGACTTTGCCGGCACTGCCACAGCCCGTCATTCCTGCAGAGACAGCTGGCTGGCTGTTTCCGCAGAGGGGACTTAGCGTGGGGACTCGGTGACACAGCGGCCAGAAGGGACCCCAGCTAACCTGAAATGGTGGCTGAGGGCTGGCTGGGGCGGTGCTGTCGGAGCGCTCATACGTTGCAGGCAGAAGTGCTCCTGCAGCCAGGTTGGGTCTGTGTTTCGGTGACTGACGGTGCACGGAGGCGTCACGCTCATTTGTACTTCCCTGATCGCTAATGGTGCTGGGCGTCCCTCCCTCTTCTTTGGTGAAGTGTTAAAGTTTTTTGCTTGTTTTTAAATTGATGTTCCCCCTCGTCATTGAGCTGTGCGTGTTTTTTGTTGTTGTTGTTTGTTAATGTATTCAGAACATAAGTCCTTAATCAAATAGGTGATTTGCTAATGTTATCTCCCAGTCTGTGACTTTCATTCTCTTAACAGTGTCTTTCAAAGACTAAACTGCTTAAATTTGATTCAGGGTAGATGTCATATAATACCTCCTTCCTATTTGGTTTCCCATTACAATGGGGATAAAATCCAACTCCTTTGCTGTCCTATAAACGCTGCCACGACTGGCCTCCTGCCAGCTTCCTCACACAGCTCCTCTCCACACACTCTGCTTCAGCCTCACGCGGCCTCCTGTTGTCCCAGCACACACCAGTAAGGCCCTTTGCACACATGGCTCTCTTCCACGCACTCTCTCCCTGTACCGTCCAGGTCTCAGCTAGAATGCCATCTCCTCAGATAGGCCCTCCACGACCACATTCACCCACCAAGGCGGACCCAACCTCACCCCCCACCACGTTCTAGCCTATTCCCTGGGCTTATTTTCTTCACATCACTGACCATGATTGGACAGTGTCTCTCAATCCCTCTAGAATGCAGGGCCTTTGAACGGGTGCTTGTCTCGTTTGCCACCATCCTGTCAGTTCCTAATCAAGTGCCCGGCATACAGTAGCTTCTCCACATACACACCGTGAACAAATGAATAGCAAAGCTTAGTTCCCTCTCCTGTGCCTAGTCATTCTGTTATGAATATGCTCCAGTTTGTCAAAGTCCTTTAAATTAATCTCGGTCTTTGGGCACAGACAGGTGAACTCAGAATCAAGCAAGACTTTCACCTCCCTCACCCAGGCAACTATGCTCCTGTTAACACATCCTAAGAGAGCATTCCTTCTGGAGGCAGACACATCACTCTGATACAGACCAAGCCTGCCAGGCTCCAATCCCACCTCTCTTACTTCTGTATCCATAGCATTTCTGTATCTGGTCCTACAGTGAGAATGATCCTAAAGCCTTGCATCTTCTCAAGACCTTGTAGCCCAGAGTCACTTGTGCCTACAAACACTAGTTTCCCTCAGTCTCCCTACAGCACCTCAATAACCAAAGAACCAGTCAGGGCCCAGCAAGAACCAGGCCCGGCTCCCGCTGGGGCCGCCCAACCCCCAGACGTCACCTCAGGGAATGAGCATGCTTGCTTGCCAGCCCCAGCTTCCAAGTAATGACGATGAAAACTTCAATGCCTGAAGAACCCTCCTCTCAAAACAACAGAAAATTGCTCTTCAAGTTATTTAATGAAAGCCACTATTTGCATCGATTTGGCATTGCTACAACTCTTCCACATTTAAATGGTCCGTAATTAAAATCATTAATTGCAGAAAATAGTGACTCTTTAAGGCTATAATTTAGTAAGGTTCTTGGCATTTGAGGATCTGCTTAAAGGTGGATGGGGTGACTCAGGAAACCACCAGCTCACACAAACCATTCTGGGGTCTGGGACAGTCTGCCGCCCAGGTTAGAGCCCCAGTAAGAAGCCATAGCGTCTACATCTCTGTGTCCTGCAGTAGGGCTGTGACAGAGAGGCCAATGAAGTTCAGACAAGGCAGGATGGGGAAACTTCTCTGGGGAAAACCGTCAAGCCAACAAGGAGAAGAGTCCCCCCTCTCTTGGTGTCTGGGACAACACAGGAATACGAGAGGGCTGCGTGAGCCCAAAGTGCAAATAAATCATCGTTTATGTATGCTAGTGGGCTCAAGAGTGGCTGCCACGTGAGCTATAAAAAGCTTCCGTTGTCTGGGGACCTAAGGCCTATTTCAGTAGCTGGGCCAGGCAGGTAAAACAGGTGGGAGGTAGGCAAGGCAGCACACACAGACTGCACTGGGAGGAGGGGCGCGCCAGCAGTGTGTGAGCGAGGAGACTTCCTGGACGGTCTGCTGGTCAGGTGCCGGCACTAAACTCTCTTGGTCAAATGTGGGGGCAGCTGGCCCTCCTCGACACAGAGGGGCACACTCAGCTTGTGGATCAATGGGGAGGCAGCAGTGGGTCTTGGGCAGGGTTGGAAGGCTGTTTGGAAGCAGAATCCCCTCTCAGGGCCTGAGTCCGTACTTCTGTCCCACACCATGATGGGATGAAGGCCATGTGAGTGATACAAGGTGGGAACACATAAATAGGCTCTCCAGCCATCCACGTGTGTGTGCATTTCAAGGTCAGAGTCCAGGCCTGTCATTTCTGCCTGCCCAGCCTTGGCTCAGAGCCAGCCAATGCGAATGGCACCCTGACCTGGTGAATCCCCACTGCACACTCCATGGGTCTGTTTTCACTTCTTCTGGACAATGGCTGTCACCTGCTATGCAGACAGGATGACCCAGGCCTGGCTGTGTGGCTGGGTTGCAGCACAATGAGAAGATGGTCTGTCCTGCAACAGGCCATGGCTGTGCCCCTTCAACCCTGAAGAGGGACACGACTGCTGCCCCTGAGTGACTTTATGGCTCTGCCCTGTCTGCTGTGGCCTCAGCCTCCTCCCTGAGGGAGGATGACAGGAACTTGCATGGGCATGCAGGCAGGACAGGGCTCCAGGGGGGCTGACACACCGTGTGGGCCATATGTGCACCAGTCCTCAGGGGTGTGACGAACACCAGCCCTCCTCCCCTTCCAGGCACAGGGCAGGGCTCCTTTCCTTGCCCCCTTTGAAATTTGACGCAGCCACATGACTGGCTCTGACCAAAACAATAGCAGAGGAGATGTGTGTCCTTTCCCAGGGGAAGCTTTGAGAGCTGGTGTGCAATTCCACCTCCCGCTCCTCCCTGCCTCGGTGTCCAGCAAACGTGAAGGGAGATGGACCCGCACACAGCAGGTGACTGCGTGCTGCGAACAGGGTCCCTCCCCTGCCATCTGCCTGGATTTCTAACAGGAGCAACAGATATGTCTTTGTTGTGTGGAGACACAGAGATCTAGGGAGTGTTTGTTACTACGGCATAACCTACCCTGTACCCTGGCTGAACACGGTGTGATTTCCTGTCATGTCTGCGTGCGCATGTCAGGTCTCTGTGGATGCTCTGTAGTACTTCTCCGGGTGTGGCGTTATGCTGTGGGTGTGTACTGAATGATGTTTCTGTGTGTATGTATGTGTAGGAACCGTGTGTGTGGAGCTTGTCTTCATGTGTGGGACATTACTGTCCATGTACAGTGTGGGTGTGATTTTTCGGTGTGGGGATACTTCTGAGTGGGCGTGTGGCCTCTCCAGTGTTACAAGAGTTTCTTACAAAAACCACTGGATGAGAAGATGGTTTTCCCTGGACAGATCTTGGTCCTCAGACACTAGTAACAAGTGGGAAGTGGCCCCGTGAGACTCTGAGGGGAGTGGCTGCAGGGGCCGAGGGAGGACCCCACAGAAACTCCCCTTCGCAAGGGCCTCCGAGTACTGCAAGCCCTCGATGGGGATCTGAAGAAGCTGATCAAGGCGACTGTGCCGTCCTGAAAGCCACATCGGCCTCAGGACCCACGGCAGGGGTCCCTTCCTCTGGGCTGGGGCCCAACCCTGCATTCACTGCTCTCACCTTTCTGGCTTTCCTGGGCACAGCTGGAGGCTCCAAGACCCCAGACCCAGTTCCCAGCCCCACACAGCCCAGGACTCAGCCACGTAAGCCACACGGGGCCACCAGCCACAGATCCAAAGCTCAGCTAAACGTCATTGTGTACACAGGTGGGAAAACGGATCCCAAGAGGAAAAGGGCTTGCCACAGAAACACAAACGTGAGCCTTTGACTCCCACTCCAGGCTCAGCGGCCACAGCCCGGCTCTCCTGGGAGTGCCAGGCTGGCAGAGCCCTGGGGCTGCACCCAGCCCACGCCAGCCAGGAGGGCAGCCACTGGCTCTGGGCCCACAGCCCAGGGGCAGCTGCCTGTAGCTTCTACAGCTGGGGTCATGCTGAGTGCAAGTCACCCCTGCTTGGCGTTACCCTGAGACCCAGTGGAGGCCCCAAGGAGCAAAGAGCCAGGTGTGTGCGGCCAGTGGCTGAGGGACTCACCTGCAGCTCGGTCTGGAAGAAGAACTTCTGCGGGCACTGCGAGCAGTCATAGATCTTGTCCTCCTGCCCATGCACAGCAAAGATGTGCTGCTGCAACTTGTTGGCCTGGACAAAGACTGGACACGGGTACAGCGGTCAGAACCCTTCCACCCGCAGCCCCTGCCTCCACAGCCCTCACACACAGGGGCCGCCCAAGCATACACGCAGCCAGCTCTGCTGTACAGAGAGCTCTGCTGGCACCTACTAACCACGGCTCAGGCCAGTGAGGCTGAGCTCTGCCATTATGGGCTGTGCAACATCGGACAAGTCACTTAACCTCTCTGGGCTTCATTTCCTCATCTGAAAAATGAGGATCATTACAGTACATAACCCACTGGTTGGCTGGGAGGATCAAATGGGCTGATACATGCAAAATGCTTCAAAGGTGGCCTGGCACATAATTAGCCCATCAAATATCATTGTCGTCACCATCATCATTGTTTCCCAGATACCTCCCACACGTGGGCTCCTTGAATACAGCACTGGCCTGTAGGGCGGGCACTGCTGTTATCTCCACTTCATAGAAGAGAAACCAGAGGCACTTGGACATGTTAAGTGACTTGTCCTAGGCCCCACTGCTAGCAGGTAGCAGAGCTGAGATTTAAATTAAATAAGCTTAGCACAGTGTCTGTTACAACAAGGTTCTCAATAAACACATACTATTCTTGTTGAGGCTGTTGTCAGCATCCTCGGGTCATCACACAGGGGCTCCCTTATCCTGGGTTGGCAGACCTAGCAGCTGAGGACCCTCGGAACAGCCCCCACCCAGCCCACAGAGTATGGTGGTAGCAGATGGGTGGGGGCTCCTGAGACTGAAGGGAAGAGGCACCAGCGTGTTCCAAGACTCTTGGGAACCCTAGAGGGTGTGAGTGTGTGGGGACATTCCCCACAGCAAAGCCCTTCCTCAGGCCTGTCAGGGAGCAGGTCACAGCCCCTGCTTCCCGGTGGTAGCAGCCCATGAGGCGGCCCTGGGCACACACAGGAGGTGGCCCTGAAGCAGCTGTGTGTCTGGGAGGTGAGCACTTCCGAGATCCCCTCCCACCAGGCGCCCTCCCCAGGGTGGGCTTCCCGCCGTGGCAGACGACAGATGTCGGGAGAGGAGGGGAAGGCCAGGCTCCCCCACGCATACCGGCTGCCATCTGGGCAGCAGGAGGGGGGAATGGCAGAGCCCCTGAGACTTGCCTCAGGCCGGGACAGCCGTTCGCCTGGGCTGGCAGCCAGGCTGGGGGCTGGGGACTTGCCCAGCACAACCGCTCTTGACCCCTTCAGCCAGATGGAGCATGGCCTGGGACAGGTCAGGGAGGAGAGGAGCCAGAAGGGCTGTGCCCACTGGTGCTGGACAAAGCTCAGAGCTGAGGGAGACAATCCTGGAGCCCATGAAGGGCCCAGTACCACAGAGGGGCAAAGGATTGCAGCAGCTGAGTGCAGGGATGAGAGGTGGGTGAAGGACGGAGGCCACCCAGCTCGCCTAAGAAAGGCCAGAGAGCAACAGGGAGGGCACAGGTCAGCTCTGCACGGAGGCAGGCAGGGCGACCTGCAGCACGGATGGGACACAGGTAGGGACAGGCCAAGGGGGAGGGGAGCGAGGAAGTGTGTCCAGGTTCATGTCAGGCCAGGAGCATATGTCCAGGTCCAGCATTAAAGGGCACACTCACCTGTGAAGCACACGGGGCATTTGAAGGTGCCGCCCATGCCCTCAAAGCTGTGCTCGATGAGGTGACAGAGGAGCTTGGCTGGGGAGTCGAACATCTGGTTGCACAGCTTACACTCATGGTTGATGCCTTCCTCTGCAAGGAAAACCGCGGCCAGTCAGTGCCCCTGCACGCCACATCCTCTGGGCAGGGGCCCACGGGCCCCCAGCATGCCCCAGGACAGCTCCTCCCTGATCTGACCTGGTTCTGCACCCCAGAAATAGGGCTGGTGTGGGGGCCTCAGGTACTGAGACTCAACCCCAGCCCTGATGGGGCGTGGGCCCCAAATATCTGACTCTCAAGGGTTTCATTTGCTGTGATTTCTCCACAAGCAATAAGGTGTGCAGGCCGTGATCCACAGTATGAATCCAAGACCATGTCACAGGGGAGAGGGGCCTAGGATGGGGTCTGCACGAGACAGGGGTCCAACTAGAATTTTTTAAAATCCAATAGAATATTTACTGAGAATATACTATGTGCTGGGCACTTTGAGCTGGGGATTCTGGGGGGACTGAACAGACAGTGTGCTTGCCCTCATTTTAGGGGTCTAGAGGGTCATGAAATAAATGAAGATGATCAGCAAATGAGGTGAGAACATTGGGGAATATTCTTACGTGAGGGTCACGGGTAAAGGCCATGAGGTAGGTGCATGCTGGGCTGACAGGAAGGCAGCAAGCAGGGCAGGGTGCCTGAAGCTCGGGAGCCTGGGGATGGGGTGGGGTGAGGCCATAGGGGACACAAGGATCGACACTGCTAAGGGCCTTGCCAGCCACTGGAGGACTTTGAGGGATGGGCAGCCCCTGGAAGATGCTGCAAAAAACAACCAAGTGCTCTTTTCTTAATCTTGAAACAGATGGCCTACCCAGTGGCTCATGGAAAATGGGCAGACACCCTGTCCTGCTTCTAAATCAGAACACACTGCACCTCCCCACCTGGGAGCTGCCTTGACCCCAAACCTTTCCTCAAAGATGCCCAGAGAAGACAGTATAATCTGAGTGCCAGCTTCCTGCCTGCATCGAGAGGCTCAGAGCCACATCTGGCTCCCCCGCCATGAATCAGCAAGGCAGAGTTCAAATCCTGGCTTCTCCATGCTGTGTGGCTTGGGCATCAGTCACTCTCGGTAAATGAGGGCCGTCTGAGTCCCTGTCCCAGGGGCCTGTGTGAGGATGGAAGGGGCTTGGTGCCTGTGATCAATGTAGTCAATAGGGTGTGGTGGGGAATTACCCCAGCTTGCTGGTCACATCATCCAGGGTTGAAACCTGGCTCTGACACTTACTGCATGATCTTGGGCAAGTTATATAACCTCTCTGTGCCTCCGTTTCCTCTTTTCTAAAATACTCAGTAACAGCTTTCTTTACCACTACATGCCTAGGAGAATAGCCAAATGAAACACGGACACCACCAAATGACGGTGAGGATGTGGGGCAATAGGAACTCTCATTCATTGCTGGTGGGAATGCAAGATGGTCCAGCCACTTTGGAAGACAGTTTCATAGTTTCTCACAGAACTAAACATACCCTTACCATATGATCCAGCAATTGTGCTCCTTGGTATTTACCCAAAGAAGTTGAAAACTATGTCCACACTAAAACCTACACATGGATGTTTATGGCAGCTTTATTCATAATTACCAGACCTTGGAAGCGACCAAGATGTCCCTCAGTGGGTGAGTGGCTAAATCAACTGTGCTATACCCAGACAATGGAATATTATTCAGCACTAAGAAGAAATGAGCTATGAAGCCATGATCAGACATGGGGAACCTTAAATACATATTACTAAGTAACAGAAGCCAAGCTGAAAGGACTGCATGCTGTATGATTCCAACTATTCTGGAAAAGGCAAAACTATGGAGACAGTGAAAAGACCAGTGGTTGCTGGGTGGTGGGGAGATGACTACGTAGAGCACAGAGACTGTTCTGTATGACATTGCGATACATGTCATTACGCATTTGTCCAAACCCATGGAATGTACAACACCAAGAGCAAACCCCAAGGCAAAATGTGGACTCGAGGTTCATCACTGTGTCACTGTAGATTCATCTTTGCAAAAAAAAAAAAGTACCATTCTGGTGATGACAGAGGACGTTATGTGCATGTGGGGCAGGGGATATAGGGCAAATCTGTATCTTCCTCTCAATTTTATTGCAAACCTAAAACTGCTATAAAAAAAAATTAAGTCTTTAAACAGTAAGTCAATACCCGCTGCCCCCCCCCAAAAAAAACAGCTTTCCTCTTATAGCTGACGTGGCACACAGCAAGCAGTCAATAAGTGTTGCCAGGTACACTGGTATGGGTCAGAGATGCCAGGTACATCTGGGACGGCTAGGACACAGGCTCCCCCTCGGGCTTCTCCAGGGAAACAGCCTCACCAAAGGTGCTCTGATCTGCCCTCAAAGGCAAGAATTAGGTAGCAGGGGGCTCTGCCAGGGGTAAGGCATGAGCACAGATGGGCTGGGGCTCCTGGCGAGTCTCCTGGCAGGGGCCCAGCCATTCCCCACCCCCCACCCTCAGACACCCCACGGCAGAGGCACACATACACATGTGTGCATGCAGGTGGGCCTGCCCCACACAGCCCACTGGTTGGAATCTACCCGGTGTTTGTCATGCCCCTGGAGCCCTGGCAACTAGGCCACATGCACCCGACAGAGATTCAAGCAGATCTTCCATTTATACTGGCGAAAAAGAAATTCATTGACAAGTTTTGGGACACAGGGCAGGCTCCGCACACCCGCCACACAAGCCCCACGCACGTCCTCCACTCCCCTTGGGGAGCCTCTCATCATAATTAGAGATGGCCTCCAGTGTCGGGGACTGCCTCAGAAGACCCCCCAACACGGCCCCTGCTCTCCCCCTGTCCCACACAAACAATGCTTCCCAGTGCCCGACACAGAGGAATGAATGAGTGGTTGACTGACTGAATGAATGAATGAATGAATGACAGGGAGATATCACCTTATTCATAGTCTCCCTTAGAATGTGGACACCTCTTGGACATTAATGAGGCAAAGGGTATGTGAAAATGACAACTGTACAGAGGTTTCTATTATAGTTTATAACATAAACTGAATCTCAGAATTAACCCTGCTTGCTAAGAAAACCACATTTCTAGGGGAAAAAAATATGGTTCAGAGAATTAAACCACTTGCTAATTAAGCCAGCTGGGGTGGTGCACTGAACAGGGTACAAAGCCCTCCTTAACCGTATGGATCCCACCTGCACACCACCTCCAGGCAGCCTCCCCTGACTATGCCTGTACATGGCTGCCCCTGGTTGAGCACAGTGACCCTGGAGTCACCTAACTATGTGCCTTTCTGATCCTGGAACTAAGCCATGGGCACAGACAATGTCTTCTCCTCAACCAGCCCCCAAAGCATCAGGCCTCAACTGGTTTGCAGGCGGGGCTCAGGAAATACTCATGAGGGAGAGGCGCCCCTGGCCATGCCCTCTCCCCCTGCCCAGCACAAGCCAGCTCCCCAAACTTAGATGGCAAAGGAGGATTGACTGCTCTCTGCTGAGCGGGGGCCTTTATCCACCTGGCTGTGAATGCAGACATGCCCATCTGATGCACAAACACCGAGAAGACAAAGAAGGCTCCGGCAACTTACAAATCAGAGAAATCATGTCTGACAGTCACTTTCCGTTCTCCGAGTGCTGGGCAATTCATCAGTCGGTCTCCCCTGACTCACAGATGCGGCTGCACCCTGCACCCATGTTCATAAATATGTGCACAGTCAGGCAGCCCTAGAGCAGCAAGCTGGTTCCAGGGCCTAAACAGCTGCCATTTAAGTAAATCGCAGCCCCAGACCCGTGTTGATGTGACGTGCCAGGCTTAGATCAAGAGCCCGCTAGACACAGCCTGCCACTGGTCCTTTCCTTGCTCTCCCCCAAATGTTAAAGAGTGTCATACCTAAGGGAGGCGGGAGAGGGAAAATAAAACAAGGAAAAAGTGAAAGTGGGTGAAAAATAGAAGAGCCGGAGGGGCTCGCACAGACCTGGGAATCTCCCAGACTTCCTGATTTGCAAACCTTTCTGAAGGAGGAGGCCTTCTTCCCACTGGAATGGGGGTTGGAGTGCCCCCTGGGTGTCCATTATATGTACCTTTGCCTGTAAAACCATCCGGGAAGATGGGGGGAGGTCATGGAGGCAGAGAGGGCGGGAAGGGCTGCCCTAGTTAGTATGCAGACACGCCTTTGCGTGCCTGGGACCCAATACCAGCCAGCCCATGGATACTGAAAGAATTCCCTGCCACCATCACTCTCACCCAGCTGGCGCTGACAACCTCTCATTCCATCCCAAGTTGCGGGGTCCGCAGACAGCGGCACCCTCCGAGAACAACCTTCCTGAATTATACGAGATCACACAGCCTCGGCTGACACCTTGGAGCAGAATGGCAAAGCTGTCTGGGAGTCCACAGGCCCCTCTGTCCCAGCGAGGGGCTGGAGGATTTTGTGAGTTAAGACGCACAATTGCTTCCTCTCCTTTCTATTCTTTTTTTTATAGCACATGACAGGCACCCACAAGAGAGACCCGCGCAACTCAAGTGAATTATGCAGCCCCTCTCATTTGTGAAGTGGAATGCAGATTTCGTCTGCTTGCCGTGCCAGATCTTGCCTCCCCATCCCTGTAAGTCAGGGCTGGCACAGGCAGTCTATTGATTTATTATAATTTAAAAAAAAATAAAAATCCAAAGTGCCAAACAACTCATCAAGCACAAAAATCCCAGAGTCCTCCCACCCCTTTTTTTAACCTCTGCTCAGGAATAATAAGTGTTAATTTTACACTTCATTTTTCAAAAAAATAATAGGATATGCTTTTGCTTAAAACCAAGTTAGCCTGCTGGAACCTTTCAGGCTGAAACTGTGTCAGCCCAAAAGAGGAGCAGAGGGCTTTGTGGGAGAGCTTCGTGCCGAGATGAGAGCTCCCTATAATATCCTCAGTACCGACTTTTGTCTCCAAAAGCATTTGATCCCTGGCAGACACATACTTATTTCCATACAGGTCTTGGGGAAGCCAGGCGGAGAGAGAGCTGATTATCAGAATCCTGAAGGTGAGCTCAGGTGGGCCCCACTGATGTCAAAGGCAGGCCCGGGCACACATTCAGGGAGGCCATAATTTGCTGCCTGGGAGGGAGGGGCAGAAGGCTGCAGTGGGGGAGTGGACAGGGCATTGATCTTGGGCTCTAAGGCACTGAGCGTGACCTGTCCTACCATTTCAAATGGCCTTGCCAGGCCCTTTTCTTACCAGGGACCCCACCGGGGGAAGCTGACCAGGAGTGGCAGTATCAATGCGTATACCCCCGTAGGAGACAGCCAGTGACCGCAGCCTGTGTGTGGTTGATGGTGGGTGGGGGCAGGGGGCGGGGCATGATTGGCCACCTCCATTCAGGAAGCAGCAATTAAGGACACACAACTTAGAACCAGAAGCACTTGAGTTTGGGTCCCAGTACACTCGTTTGCTGTGTGTACTTGGGTAAGTTACTTAACCTCTCAGACCTTCAGCTGCTTCTGGTAGAAAATGGGCAGAATCATCACAGGAATGTGTAAGGCAGCAAAGCAGCCTTCACTGAAGCTCTCTTCTTGCAGACCATCTCCTCATGCTCCCTTCCTCACTTCACTCGGGTGTCTGCTGAACTCATGCCTCCTCCAGGAGGCCTTTACAGCCACCCATGGCTGAAACACCATACACCCCCATCCTTTCTGACATCTTACCACCACCTGGTGTTCTCTCTCACTCTCTCTCACACACATACACACACACACACAAGAGTAACATAAGTTCCACATGGGCTATTTTGTTCACTGCTATGGCACCAGTGCCCTGAACAGCGCCTGGCACATAGTAGGTGCTCAATAAATAGGAAATGAAGGATTTGGGGCAAGCACTTAGTACAATGCTTGGAACATGGGGTGGGGATGCTGGTATAAATGGTCACCATTCACCAGTGGCCCCCCAAATTTGCTGGACTGATAGCTTACAAAACCTGTTTCTGCCTCCAGGAACTTGCTGTTCAGATCCTCACAAAATGACCTGCTCAAGGAGAATAGGCATGGAGGGTCTCCCTCAACAAAGAGGAAAGGGAAGCTTGAAGAGGCAGGGCCCCTACCAGGATGTCACAAAGCCAGGGGGATGGGGCATGCTTTTCACCCTGAGAGGCCCACTCTGGGTTTAGAAAACAGCTGGGACCCAGCAAGCCACCCTCTGCTCCTTGATCATCCAAAAAATATATATAGGTGAGAAGAAGGATAGCCAGACCCACACCCCTCCACGTTTCCACATTCACATTCACATTTGAGCCTGGCAGGCCCCCTTGCCAGCTCTGGTCAGCAGGCAGGTGGAGGACTTTCCCCAGCCAAGGGGACTGTGTGGCCAGCCCCGGCCTATGGTGCTGTCCTTACCACAGCATTTCTGCAATGGAAGGCAGGCAGGGGGTGCACAGGTTGCCTCCCAGAGCTGAAACCCTCGGGTAAGGGACTTCACAGGCTTCAATTTCACAGCACCAGGGGCTGAGCCCTGACCCACTCCAAGCAGCAGGTCAGATAAAGACCCCTGAGTTTTATGGGCCAGGCTCAGACACCCAGGGCATGTGGAGATAAGGAAGAAGAGGGGCAGGGGGCCCGGCATTCGTGCAGGCAAATGAGAAGGCAGCAGCAGATCCCAGGAGAGGACCCCTCTCACGCTGCCCAATGAATAACCAACCGCAAACAGGCAATGAACAGGAAATAGAAACATGGGCCAATGGGGGACCCAATTCTTTGTTCTCTGTGAAGAACAAAGACCTTTGGGCAGAGGAGAAGAGGGCAGATAATAACATCTGGGCAGCTAGATCAGGCTGTTTATCTACTGATTCGTCATTAAATACCACAATGAAATGCATCAAGGGAGGCTGGGAGAAGGGGGAGGGATGACTTTTGGGCTGGGAGTTGACAAGGGGCAAAGGAGGAAACAGTCTGAAGGTGAGTCCTTCACTAAAGGCCAGGCAGGAATTGGGAGGAATATAAGTAGGGACCCGGGCTGTCTTGGGATCCCCAACACCCTAGACCCTGGCTGCCCTGGTCTACTTCCCTAAACTGCATTCCTGGTAGAGCAGCTGTGGTCCCCAGACCAGCAGCCCTGGCCTCCCCAGGGAGCTGGTTAGAGAAAGGTAGAGAAAGGCAGTCTCAGGCTGGTCCTGGACCTGCAGAATAAGAATTAGCATTTTAAAAGTGCCCTAGTGATTTGGGCATGCATTCAAAGTAGAGGAGCACGGAGCTCTGTAACAGGGCCTCTGGGAATGCCTACCTTGGAGTCCTGGTGTCATGAAGCTCTGTGGTCACAGCCATCATACGGCTTCCACCAAGATGAATGTTGATGATCTCCAAGAGGGAGGAAAGTTTTCTACAATTGCTTTTTGTCCACACTTTACAGAAGATTGAGAAATTATAAGCAGGGGGAGATACTTTCCTAGTATCAAGACGGGGATGGAAATAACAGGAGGGGCTGCTGGAGACTCTGCAGCTGGGGGCTGACACTCCCCAAGCTGTGCAGTGTCCCTGCGGCCCCGGGCCCCCGAGGCGCTCTGGGCCGCTCAGCGCGTCCCACCACGGGCCAGCACTCAGCCATTGCTTGAAGGCAGCTCTGCCACCCTCCTCCCCAGTTCAGCTCCCACTTTCCTAATTAATCCTAGATGGTGGGCTATGCCCTGCCTCCTCCCCAAGGGGACCCCTTCCCAGGCCTCTCTGTCCAGGAGGGACCCATCTCCTGGTCCCTCGTGTTTCAGAAAGGCTTATAAATGAGCTCTGGTAGCCTGAACCAGGGCCCCACGGGGGACCCGGAGCCTCTTCAAAACAGAGCCCTGACAATTAGGCGGTCTGAGTTTTGAAAAGCTTGGGATTGATGGTGTGGACCGTAAAACTATCACCTGGGGAGCTGGGTGTAGTCCTCGGAGGATTGCCTGAGGTCAGTTGTCATGGCAACGGAGAATGAGCTCAACCTTGTAACTGACCCTTATCTTTTTTTGATCTGTGGGCCACTTGGGGCCAAAGCTTGAAATCAACTGGAAAATAATCCAGTCACATATCAGAAAGAAAACTATTTATACTTATTTACTCAGGTTCCCACCAACATCCCCCTTCAACATCGAGGCCAACGCCACAATAAACCATGGCATGTCCAGATGTAGGCTACTGGGTGGCAGGAGAAAGGGGGAGGCTGCATCCCCACCTCAGCAGAATGTCCACATGTGGACAGGTGTGCGTGGGTGGAAAGGACCCTCCCATCCCCCAACCCCTTCACATCATTCTTGCCAGAAGCACTGGACCTTGTCTGCCATCCAGCATCCAGTAAAAGTCCACTAAAGGAGTTGGGCTCTGAGATTTCTCCTCTCGCCTGCTCTTCAAGCGTGTCATTTCAGCCTGGCACGATCACTAGGCTGCCTGGCTTTATTCCAGGGTCAGACAAGACTCTCCTCTTCCAGAGGCATGCTCCGAGCCGAAGGAACGGAGAGAGATACAAGGCAGATGTCCATCACTGTCCGCACCTGGGGGAGGTGGTGACATGGGCTTGGGGGAGGCAGGCTGAGGGTGGGGACAACTGCAGGCCCTCCCTCCTGGTCCCACAGCCTGGGAAAGCCTGGTGGGCTCAGCCATCCTTGCACTGACCCTAGGTTCCCACAGCAAGACAGCCATCTGACCAAGGTCCATCTCCAGGACGCTGCTATCCTAACTTACAAGTACCTGCTCTCTCTCCTCCTCCGAAACCCAAATCAGAAGAGTCCAGATGGTGCCATTGACCAACTCTTCCCAAGAGCCATGAAAGATGGATCTTAGCCAGGGTCAGTTAAGCCTGGGGATGATTCCAGGTAAACTCCCCTTGAGACTTCCCATCACGGCAAACAGGACAATTCAAATGACTGCCCCCCCCGCCCCCCCCGCTCACCCTTGTTCCATCAAGCGAGCCTCTTGGAAGTGGAGAGAAAAACATGGCTGAGAATTAGGTGGCTTAGAAGACACTCCTGACTCCACCTCAGACTCATAAGGCGACTCTGGGCTGAGCACGTTCCTTCAGTGCCCCAGTCCCCTTATCTGTGAAATGGGGAGAAAGTCATCTCCTTCACAGGACTGTGAGAACGGGGACTGAGGTAAAGTATAAGGATCGCCGTGCCATCACCACCACTGCTCTTACTGTTATGGTTATTTCGGACATGATTCTACCCTGAAAGTCCATGCCCAGGGCTTTATGACCTGCAGTGCACAAGCCCTTGGTGGGGGTCACCGGGCAGTGGAATCCACCCCCAGTAAATATTTAAAGAGCTCTCAGACAGCACTCAGCAAGTTGCAGGTCCTCATTCTATTTAACATCCCTCTGCAAAATGCCTCTGTCCATTTTCCCTGTCTGTATCCTCTTCCACCTCCTACCACCCCCCATATTTGCAGTAGCAAAAGTTGCGTCTGCACGTCAACCCTGTGTCAGTTGTGGCTCACTGCAGCTTCCTATTAGCCACAGGAGTTGACTCCTCCTCCCATCTGATGCCCCTGTGACCAAGGGTTTCATATTTTTTCATGGCTCTTCTTGTTTTTCTCTCTTAAGACTCAGTGGGATTTCCATGGAGGTCAAAAAAGGGGCCTGACTCAGGTCCATGTGGCCCCCGGGCCTTGGCCAGCCCTTCTTCACAGCTGGGTGGGTGCAGAGAGCCCAGTGCCCCAAGAATCTCAATCAGAGGCCGGCCCGATTGGATGGGACTCTCGATGGAAGGAGGCTCCTTCTAGCTCTACAGTCTGCTCCGCACTACCAGGGAACCCTGCCCTGAGGTGCTAGCGGCCCTGGATGGTTGATGAGAAAATGCATTACCCTTGTAGAGGGCCCTGCTTTTTAACTTCTTAACAGCGGCTGACAAGAGACATGGGCCTCTCTGCAATCTGACCAGTTTGTGACCTTCAGGACACAGTTGACCGGCTGTCTTTGAAAAAGAAAAGTCACCAACCAGACCCTGGACAGGTCACCAAGAGATGGGAGGTACCTATCTCAGCTACTGAATGGAAAGAGAAACCCAATAAATTAGTGAATGATCCAATCAACCACAGATAGGTCAGTGGGCCTTCAGTGAGAATTCAAGGGAGAAAGAACTCTTGAAGTTGTAAAGAATCCAAACTTCTAGAACACGTGAGTTTGGGGGCTTGAAGCATCCTACTGATGAAACCTTTCCTGGCCCTCTCACACAGAAAGCCTCCCACCTGTGAAGAGCAAAGTCCTCAGAAAATGGAGATTCTGCTACACCCCCTGGAGACCCCTAGTGAAAACAAGTAGCTTATTCTTCCTTAACACACTGAACACCTACTGATGCGTATCACTGATCTTCCGATTCAAGTTTTCCCCAACAAGGCAACCGCTTAAAAATCCATCATGTTGATAATCTTCAGATTAATAGCCTCTAATAACATACTATTAACATGACAGGCAGGCTGCAAAACCCTTACTGTCACCGACCCTGCCAGGGACACATGAATTACCCTGCTTCCACAACAAGGGCTTTCTCTGCTGCTGACATCATTTTTCCCTCTACCAAGATCATTTTTTAAAATGACTAACAGCAATGCATCAAAAAACCAGACAGGTACCCATATGCACAAACATGGCACACTCATGCAGAATGCGGGTGGCACCATTTTTCAAAAGTTTTCCATTCAGGTGGATCCAGATCTGTCCCTGCAGTTCCTAATACTTAAAGCAAGAATACCTGGTACTCGGCTGAGAAACTGCAATTCACCACTTCCTGCCCTCTGACCATGCTAACTGGCCACTGGGCACCCGCCAATCCTCAGCACCATCCCGGGCAAAAATAAGTGACGAGACTAGAAAATAATGACTGATTTCTATTGCAAAGTCTTGAAAAGTACGCACCTGCTCAATCTGCACTCTCCAATATGGCCGTTACTAGTCATGTGTGGTTATTTAATTTTAAATTAATTAAAGTTAAGTAAAATTAAAAATTCAGTTTCACACTGCAAGTGCTCAAAGGCAATGTGGCTAATGGCTACCAATTTGGACAGCATAGAATGTTTCCATCATGACAGAAAGCTCCACTGGACAGTGTGGTGCTAAGTCTACCAGCAAGATGAGGGCAGCGGCTCTCCCTGTCAGGTTCAACACCCTACTCCCAAACCTACGACAGTGTGCGGCACTTAATAATTGGGGTATGTGTGTTTCGAAGTGTTATAAAGAATTCCTTACCCTCTTTTGCTTGTTAGCACTTGTGATTGACCTGTGTGGGAAACTGCTCAGACGTACACCTCCCTGACCTTCAGCCTCAACTTCTACCCTGATATTTATGTGGTCGCTTTGCCCAGAGCAGGTAAGAGAATAATGAATGCAAGAAGATTCAAGAATAATAAAGTTTCTTTGAAGGGCATAACCCAAATAATTGGGTAACTCTGGATCGATAGGACGTGAAGCAGATCAATAAGATTGGGTCACCAGCTAGTCCAGGAGCCCACCTGCTACACTACCACTGGGTCGCCTCTCACTGAGCAACCCTGCACCCTCCACTCCTGAGAAACACTGGCAGGTCAGTGAACAGAGGGCAGTCAAGTCAACAGTGAGACAGACAATGCAGGAATCTCCTACCTTTAAACTAGCTTAGCCCTGTTGCTTGTGAAGGAAGTAAATGATTGCATTTGTAATGCTTAACTCAGTGGTTTGTGTGGTTTCTTATTCTGCTTCTTTCTGCAGATTACATCTCAAAGAACCAGGTTTTTGCCGTGACCCAAGTAAAATGAAAACTGAAGCTAAAATTGGAAATTCAAACACAACAAGGAATAAATGAATATATTCAAATCGATGATGCATCCTTCCAGTCGTCAAGATTCTAGCCATAATACCAGCACTGAGCCCCCTCGGGCAGAGCAATCCTTTCTTCAGTTCGGCGGAAAAGCCACAAGAGTTGGCAAAGCTTAGAGTCCCCCGCACGGCCCTCCAAGGCAGTTACTTAGGCCAAACCTGCCCATCCACTCCCCTCACCTTCTCCCCAACCACCACTATCAAAATATCACCTTCCTGAGGGCAAACACAGAGCTGCTGCCTTTCTCTCTTCAACAAACTCAGGACGGAGACTAAACGAGGCCTATTGGATGCCCCAAGCTCACATGTAACATGACCTTGTTGATCTGCTCAGCTCCCAGAGCTGAGTTCTCCCAGACGGTAATCAGGGATAGTCTGGGTCCAGCACCTGGAAACCAGATAAGGCGCCTGCCAACTCTAGACAGCTTAGGCCTCACAGCCTGGCTCCCAGAGGCCAGCCAGTCTGCACCCACAGCCAGCTCTGGTACTGCCTGGCCATGCCTCCACCCATCTGGCAGGCCTCCGAAGCCTGAGGTCTGTTCTCATCCCATCCACCATCCTCAGCCCAAGGAGGCAGTTAACTGACAGGCACACAGCCCCCACCCCCACAGGAGCAGGGCACACGCAGCCTGAGCCAGGAGGGGGAAAGAGGGCTGACTGCTGAGAGGCCGAGGACGCCGGTGGAGGCCGCCCCCATGCAGCCCTCCGCTCTTTATGCTGGCTCAGCGAGCAGAACAGCTGCCATTAGCACTGATGAGATGCAAGCGGCGTGAGGCCCACGCACTGTGGCAGGAAAAGGCCCCTCCATACAGCTCTGGCTGGCATCTTGCCTTTTTCCTTCTTGGAAAAGACAGCTTCACAGACACCTTCATAAAAAACCACGTCTAATGCCTGGCAATTCACCCTGTGCTCTCCACCCTCCTGGCGGTGCCTCACCTGCCTGCTCTGATGGCTTCCTCTTCAGTCTGTCCAGCACACACTGGCTGGGTAATATTCCCTAGGCCTATGGCCATCGCTTCCCTCTCTTCTCAAGAACCTGCAGTGGCTCCCTGTCCTGGTGTAAAACGGCACCCTTCTGCCAGGTGGCCCAAGCCCACCTAACCAACAACCCTATTTTCAATCACCCTGCCTCCTGCCCACTGGCCTCCTCACCCACAGGGCCTTGTTCTTTTCTGACTCCGCACCTTTATTCAGACAATTGTCAGTGCTTTGCCTCTATCCTTCCAACCACAACTTCCCAGCCAGCATTCAAGTCTCTGGTTCTAGCTGCACCCAAAGCTATCCACATTTCCATGAAATACAAAGTCATCTTTCTAAAACTCTTTTTGCTCAAGCTAACCTGACTTTCTGTCACATGCAACCCAAGCCATTCTGGCTAGTAAGTTCTCTGAGGACAAAAAAAAAAGAAGTTCTTTTACTTGTTTGGTGTTTCTAACAGGGCCACACAAATACAAGATGCTGAATAAATGCTAGTATTTTGGTTGCTGCATAGGTTCATCCCCCTATCCCTCCTGGCTCTGGACCCACCTAAGCCTTCAGGCTGGGGGTCCCAGTGCTTAGTGCTGTCTGAGACATGGGGGCTCAGACATGTGGCTTTAGAATCACAGACATCCACACGTGCTGCTCTAGGAGCAAGTTCGCCTGGTGCTGGATGGTAACAGAGCAGGACTGCATCTGCCCTATAACCCCCAACCACCCCAAAATGCAGTTCTCAGGGCTGGACATAGTTCCAGGCTTGCGCACTCGCTGTACTCAGCAAGTACAGCACATGGAGAAAAGGACAGCTGGAGTCCAAGTTCCCCTCCTGCTACCAACCAGCTGTGGGATCTTGGATGAGTGATCCAGCCCCATATGTAAAACTAGGACTGTCACAGTACCCACCTCATCAGACTGTTGTGAGGACGACAGGGCCTCCAAGCATCAATGCCATCGCTATTGCTTTTGTCACATCATTACTCTTAACTCTGCCAGGCCCCGAGCCAGGCTCTGGGGTAACAGGCCAAAGAGACTTGGTCTGTGGCCCCCAGGTTGCTTAGAGATGGTAAACCAGGTGAAGGGACATGCTGTGTGTGATGACCCAGAAACCCTGAAAATAATCCAAAACAGGCCCTTATGCTCCCTGGGGTGGGGACAGCAGAGCCCTAGGGAAGACAGAAGTTTGGAAGCCTCTAAGGACAGAAAAACAGCAGCCCAGCTGTGCCCATACCAGGCCCACAGCCCTCCTCACCTGCCATGACACAGGCTTGCCGACCAGGGCCCAGGGCACAGGAGCCATTCCACTGGAGGACACGTGGAAGGGCCACGGCCCAGTGTGAGGACCCAGGGCCCTGCTGTCACTGAAGAGATTGGTCTGGTGAGATGACACCTCTGTCCCCACTGAACTCGACCAGGAGATGGACACACACACACACATACACATTTCTTCAGAACCCATTTTGAGATCCCACAAATTATAGGAGTTTCTCAATACAGAACCTCTCATTATAGCAAAGGCCATAGCCCCCAATCCCACCTACAGTGTTAGCCTCAGATTCTGAGGAAAAAAGAAATTCAAAATTGATTTCTCTGACTCCACCTCATGCTTTAATCACACCTCAAATGCACAAGAGCCTGACCTTAATGACAGTTTAGAAACCAGAAGCCAGATCTAGTGAAGTAGCTTGAATTCTGGTTCCCAAACCAAGAAGGTGTCCTCCAACCCATGACTTTGCTGGGCAGGGTTGGTGCCTGGCCTTATCCTGGCTTCCATCTGCATGGCCCTGTTGTCCTGGTCCAGAGCTGAGAGAAGCAGGAACCCCATCTGCCTGAAGGGGGGTACATATGTATACATATGTGTTGGTGGGACCACGATCCAGCATGAGAATGGGGTCCAGGCGGCCTTCTGCCTCATTCACAACAAAGAACACCTGCGCCTCTCCAAGGACTAAGCCTTCCCCAGAAATGCCCACTGTGCCTCCTGCCAAAAGCAAGATGTTTCCAGAATATGCCTCAAGCTCCTGGGAACACATCCTGCCCCATCACCCCTTACCTCCAACCTGATATGGGACCCCTGCTCTTGCACACAAGAACCATCCTTCCCTCCCTAGGCATGTTCACACCAGCTCACACCTCTCTCCCTGAAGACTGGGCATTCTCCTGTACCCAGCAAGATGGCCAGCACACAGTGGGCATTCAATCAATGCCTGCTCCATGGAAGGGGTTAGAGACAAACAATGATCAGTCCCTGCCCACGGCCCTGCGGACCAGAGGCAGCTCTGAGAGGGCTATGTATTGTTGTATTCCAACAGGCTCCTACCTAATACAATCCGATTTTGGTTAAAAAATGGGGGAGGTGTAGCTTATATTCGTGGGTGCTTATGGAAAAAACTGCTGAAAAGGATGCACACAAAGCCATTAGAGGGACATTTCTGGATGACGGGATGTGTTCTTCTTATTGTTATTTGGCTGTATTTTCTAGTTTTCCTGCAGTAAGCATGGACGGCTTTTGTAAAACATGTTTTACATTTTTACAAAATGAATAAGATTGAATAAATTCTATTTTTACAATAGAATAAAATGTTTTTAAATTTAAAAAATGTTAACCCACAGATTAATGACTAAGACAATGGGGCAATGACAGCATCCCCTCTCTGGCCCTGGTGTCTCCATCTATAAGGTGAGGCGGTTGGACCAGAGGACTCCACAGCCCCACTCAGTCCCTGCTCTGGGCTCCTCCCATCAGAGACCATGAGCAGTAGCGCCAGGCCTCACGCAGGGAAGCTTCTCACTGCCTGCTGGTCCCCACCAGGTGCCCACCTCTGTGGGGGCAAATTGTTCCCTCACCTATACTGGGTTCCATCATCTGTCAGATGGGATGGACAAGCCATTTTGCAAGTCTGGGTTCTGCCACTGTATGTCCTGGCAAGTCACTTCCCCTCAGGGGAGAGAGTTGTGCCTGATACCCCGGTTTTTGTAGACTTGGAGTGCACCGGCACGGCTCGCACAGCACTAGCTCTTAAGCACAGCTGAGTCACCATCCATTCCCACATCGGGCATTAGGCCACATGTGACTTAGTGGATTTGCTGCAGGCTTATGTCTCAGAGGCAAGTGGAATATGCCTGGTATGACTCATGGCCACAAAACCAGACTGGGAGGTGTGGAGAGATGGAAAGTGAAGTTCCTAGTGGGTGAGAGATGCCAGGGCAGCTTATGACCCCTGGTGAAGAGGTTGGCATGTGGCAGCCCCCACAGCCAGTTCCGACATTCTTAGCAACTGCTGTCGGACTGGGCCTCAGCTGGGCCTGGCCCACGGGGAGGCGCCCGCACCAAAGGCTTGTCTAGCCAGGTGCAGCCTGCCCAGATCTGTGCCCTCCGTGAGATTGAACATGACAGGCTCCGGGGGCCCCCAGGAGCTGGGTCAGGGGAAACTTGGCAACAGGAAGGGCAGGAGGAGCAGCTGGGCTCACGGCCCCATGGCCCCCACCCTCTGGAGGCCCAGCAGGGCCCCTCCCCACAAACCCTCAGTCTAAGTGAGTGAGTTCTACATGCCCCCAAGTCCAAGGCTGGGGCCCTATTGCTGCCCCTTCCCACCCTGCCAGCTTTCAAAGAGTCGGCAGAATGTGGTGTAAAGATCCAATATTTGTATTTTGAATGCTAATTTGACACAGAGGAGTGGGCATGGGGGAGTGTTTATAATCAGCACTCCAATAAGCCCACAAATGACGCTAGTATTTTATAAGCTTGTTAGAAACAAATCACCCCTCAGCTGATATTTACTTACTGATGAATCATAAAAGGGCTCAATACACAAAGAGTAATCCAAAAAGAATGTCTTTCTTTGGTCCCATCTTAGCAAGAACGCCGGAGCTGGAGCAGGCTCGCCCGCAGTGCCTGTGCCCGGCCCCCACTCCCCAGGCGGCACGCCGCCGGCACCAGCCCCATCTCCATGTCCACCCCCCGGCCCCCACCCACCGACTGGCCTAATCTGAGGCTCAGTCCTGCGCTCCGGAGGCCGCTCTGTCCTTCTGGCGCCCCCGGAGTCCTCTGCGGGAGCAGATCCAATCCAGCTAATTTGCATAATGATGAAGCCCTCCAGTGCGGGCTGGGCCTTCGGAGGGTTGGGAAGAAATATGCCCTGTCCTTTGGAGAGGCACACAGAAGGCTCGGTGCAGCCTGGGAGGACTGGGGTGCCTGGCGGGTGAGGGGCTGGCGCAGCGAGAACCAGCCCCTCGCCCGCCAAGAACAGCTCGGTTCCGTCGCCCGCTGAGCTCATGTCCAGCTGGCCCTGGGAAGGAAGGACCGCCCAGGGCTGGGAGGCAGCAGGAAGTGAGTTTCAGAGTGCCAGCTCCAGACGCAGGCCGGACGGACCCAGGTCATAGCGACCGCCCCTCGCCGGCTGGCTGACCTTGGGCAAGCTGCTGACCTCTCTGAATCTCAGTAGGACCAGACAAGGCGTCCCACAGAGCACCGATTCAAACGGGCTGGCAGAATGCGACAACTGCCGGCCAGCATTAAAGCACCATCATTATTCTTCTCCACATTATTTGATCCATCCATTTATCAGCAAATAATAGGTATTGTGCTGGACAGTCCAAGAGACACAGGGACACATATCCCACCTTTAATCACCTCCAGTGACAAACCACTCTTCTGGCCCGGAGGTGAGGGCAGCACCGGAGGGGACATGCGAGCGCCACTATACTTGGTCGGGATGTGTTCGGTTTCTGAAAATTCATCAAGCTGTACATTTATGATTTCTGCACTTTTCTGGACATACGTTACACTTCAATAAGTTTTTTTTAAACCTCTTGGCTACTGTGGGGGGAGAATCAGCCAGGTGTGCACATAACACCAGGCAGGAAGAGGCAGCTGCTTAAGAGAGGTGGATTCTTTAAAAGAGGTGGATAAAATATTTGGGATGGGGAATAGAGGAAACACTGGAAGGAAGAAATTCATTCTGTGAGAGATGAACATCACTTTATCTCATGTCTGGCACTCAGCAGGTGCCGAAAGATACCTGCTGAATGAATGGGGGAATGACAAATGGACTTCCTGGAGGAGGTGGCCTTGAAGGGACAGATTCAGATGAAGAAGCAGACATGACATTCTGGGGAGGGCTGTCTCCAGGGGCAAAGGCTCTGGAGCAGCTTTGCCCCAGTTCACAGATGCTCACAGGGCCAGGTGCCCCCTGCAGCAGTGACCCCAGGAGCGGGGCCTCTGCCTTTGCTGGGCTCACAGTCTGGAGGGAGCTGACATCCAAGAAGCAATTCCAGGGGACTCAGATCCTTCCCCCACTCTGCACATACTGACTGAGCGCCCATGTAGGGTGTGCAGTGCTGGGTGCTAGCAACACGCAGGTGAACAGGATGACAGGGCCCCTGACCTTACAGTGTTCACTGGCCTCTTGAAAGTTAAGTGCTTTTTTTCTAATCCAGTATGAATAACATATCAAATCTGAAGCTAAGCTGCTTTACACAGAGTAATCCTCACAGTGGTGCTATGAGGCTGGTGTTATTTTATTCCCATTTTACAGATGAGGAAATTGACACTGAATTAAGTTAAGTTACCCATCCATGGAGCTTACTGAGGCTGACCCAGGATTGGAACACAGCTCTCACCTTCTGCACTATCTCTGGGTGCTGGTCAAGGAGCCACAGATGACCCTACCCCTTGGCCTTTACAGAACACTTTTACACCCATGTGTCTTTCACAGCCCTGGGAGTAAGCTGGACAAAGGCCCCATTCTTAGGCCCATTTTACAGATGGGAACACTAGCCATAAAGGTAGTGAGTGACAGCAGAAGGGGGCTCCAGGGGCTCAACTCCTTGTCCCTGCACTTTCCCTGCCCAGTGCTGTTAGGCAGGCCAGTAGAGACTGTCCGGAAAAGGAGGGCCAGCAGGCTTGACAAGAGCAAGCCCAGGACACTGGGATGCATGAGTGCAAGCCACTGGACCACTCTGTGTCGTTGGCCCTGCTCAGAGCCGTGAACCACGCAGGCAGCATTTCCAGGCCTGCCCACCGTGAGCCAGCCAGGGCAACCCCCACTCCACCCACACAAGGCCTCCAGCCCCACTGAGAAAGGCAGCCACAGCTGGAGCAATAGCTCATGCTGAAACGATTCTCCTGAGCTGCCTGGGAGCAGACACTGCTGCTTTAAATGGCGATTTTGCAGTTTGGGGTGCAAAATTATTTTCCACGGCACATGGAGAGTGGGCAGAATGGCTTTGCCTATGCTGAGCTGCAGTCCTGCATCCCAGGCAGACCTGCACTGATGCTGGCCGGGACTGGGCTAGCCAAGCCTCAGCTGTTACAGCGCTGAGTGAGATAGGACAGGAGGTCTAATAATTATTACCATTTACTAAGCGCTGACTATGTGCCAAGCATTATGCTAAACACTTTCCATCTGGGATGAGCTCATAAAATCTCCACGAGGAGGTAACAGTAAGTGAAGGAGTCCAGGCATTGCAGCCACAGAGCTGTGTTCTTAACCCCCAGGCTACACTAACTTCTTTACCATTATTAATTATTACCATTGGTAGTAGAGGGATAAAGGCAATTAAATTCAATACTTAATTTCTGTTATGTGCAAAGCATAGGGCCTGGTGTTAGGAACGTAAGTGTAGTAAGAACTAAACTGCATGAAGTTTCAAATTATTACACCCATAAATGCAGGATGTCCTTTCACTAAGACTATTTCTAATGATGAGCACTTCGCCCAGCACATAGTAAGTCCACATTATATGTCTTTTGACTAAGTAAAAAAAAAAAAATTAACATTTTTAAGGAAATCATATTTTCCTTCCCTACTGGCTATTATCCATTCCCTATCCCCACAACCATTCAGTTACTTCCTCTGCTTCCAAACAGTGACTCTTAACAGTGACTACTTGCAGTGTGTCCTTGGGTAAATTGCTTTCCCTCTCTGAGTTCAGGGTCCTTACTTGGGAAAGAGGAAGCAGGAACAGATAAATAGCTCACAAAGTTCTTAGGGTCTAGAGTACTAGGATGCTAAGGGCAAGTCCCCATCCCAATTACAAAGAACTTTATTAGATACAAAGGGATAAGCATATGAGAATTTCATTAGAAGTTTCAACATTTAAACTCAAGGGCAAAACATCAGAAAGAGACACTCATAGTGTAAACACAGTAGCAGCTAAAGAAATGTTTCTCTGGAAGCTCAAAATGTCATTCGGAGACACAAAATAAAAAAGAAAAGCTGATAGGCTGTGGGCAAAAAGCTGAATTACAATGCTTTTAGCATACTCCCTGAAGTTCTGACCAATCAGTATTGTTTTATACTCCACATAGTCCCATCCTTATCTGCCTGATCCTTAAAGACTATTGGGTTTGTGACTCCCTTTAAAGAGAATTCACCTTCAAAGGCAAGGCAAGAGCGTTTTTGTAACTGAGAGGCATGGATGTCCATAAGCTGTGTGACCTCAGGAAAGCCACTTAACTTCTCTGAGCTGTTACCCCACAGCCAATAGTGGGCACACATCTGTATCTACCTGATAAACCTTCCAGGTAAAATTATCAACCAGCTTCCCAGCACTCCTAGCACCCTAAACAAAAATCAGGAAATTGGGGGGAAACAACAGAGACCTGTTATCAGCCAAGATAGGACAGAAATAAGTGGTAACAAACCCAAAATCACAAGGGCTGCAAACAACAAAGGTTTATTTCTCATTTGCCCTTCATGCCTATTGCAGGGGGGCTCTGCTCATGGAAACCCTCAGACACCTAAGGTGGGGTTGCACCTTCATTTCTGACATGGATAGTCACCATGCCCGAGGGAAAGACAGAGCTCTGGAGGGTGTCCCCAAGCAGTTCAGTGCTCTGGCCTGGAAGTGACATAAGCCAATGCCACTCACAGCTCTCTGGCCAGAATTGGCCACGAGGCCCCACCCAAGACAAAGAGGCCAGGCTGTGTAATCCTACCATGTGCCAAAGGACACCACCACTCACTGCCACGTTCACAGGAAGAACAATGATGCTCCCTAGAGAACTCCAAGAAATCTCAAGGCAGGAGTCAGGAATGTAAGAAAGAAAATGCAACCTGAAAATTCGCAATGATGACAAAGCCTCTCAGAGAATGTTCCAACTTGCCAAAGCCCAGTATTCGGAAGGGCAAGAAGCATGCCCCATGATCTCTGTCCCTCTGGGTCAGTGCCAGGGTGGCAAGTAGGTCCAGACAGAGAATCTCCAGCCCCAACACTCTCCCCTGTAGGGGGAAGGGGAAGCTCTCCTTCTGGCCACACGGTTTTCTGAAAAGCACGCCAGGTAAATGCCACATGCTGTCCTGGGGCTTTCTGCAAAAGTCGCTCTTGACGGTAATGGCTTTAGGAGACTATGCAACTGCACGCCTGGCATCTGAAACGTAGTTGGTGGCCAGGTGCTGCATCTCTAATTAGGACGGGGATTTTTTTTCACCCCCGCACAGAATTTACATAATTGGGAAGGAGGTTACAAGTAGGACCCTCCCCACCAATTGTACATTTTCCATACCCCCCTTCCACTTTCCCTTGCACACTTCGAATTTAAGGGAGAAATGAATCGATTTGAATTTTTTGAAATTAATTATCATCATTGCCGTGGAAAATGTATCCACTGCCTTCCTCCGGGAGTTGAGCGAGGAGGGGAGTGATCTCAAGTGGAAAGGAGCCCTGGGAGGTGACACATGTCCCCTGCTGTACTAAAAAAACCCACCTCACCCGACCTCCCCGAGCTGGTTCTCAGAGCACCTCCCAGTTAGTCTGAGCATTCTTCAGAATTTTTTTTAGCACAAAAATTAATGTTTTAAAATGTCGCTTGCTACAGTAAAATTTATCAACATTATTATATACCATAGAAACTGCCATCCCAGACAAATGCACGACATTAAAATTTGGTCTAGAGCTCCCCAGAGGAAACGTTTGCAGCAATTTGTATAACAATTTATATATTTATGCTATTTAATGGTACAAAGCAATAATTATGACTTCATTCACTGATAAGCAACGGCATTACATAAATCTGATGCGGATTTAGAACATGCCAGCTCTGACACCAGTGTACTAGTTGTAAATTATGTTGCCGTTAAAAAAAAAATCCAAGCAAATATGAAGGAGCAGCAGGAAACTAATAATGCATCTCCAGCTGTTCCAGTTAACCTGCAAATGTGGCCATCTGCACCTCGGGAGAAGGAGAAGGGGAAAGAGACGGCAAGGCAGCACAGAAAAAAGGGAAAGAGGGAAGAAGCCGCCTTCTGGAAACACAAAGCCTTCCTCAGACATCCAGCCAATGACCTTGCTCCTCATGGCCGGGCAAACTGTGCCCAAATCAGGAAAAGTTCCCCAAGAGTGGCACCAGCCTGACCAAGGAGCTTCCTTTATAACTTTTTCATTTCTTTCTCTTTTTTTCTTTTCTTTTGGATTTTGGACACCCCTTCACAGATCTATCTTGCATTGTTAAGACAAGGCAGGGTGCAGGGGGTGGGGGAGCAGGAAAAAAGTAGTTATTGTCATAGGTGTGTGCCCACTTCACATGGTTCAAAATGGAACCTCGGCACAAAGGCTCAAACTAGCGCACAGGATGGAAATGCTCTGACGGCCATGGGTCACAGATCCGGTGCACAGTGACCACCAACCAGGCTTCAGACTGCTGGGGCGGATTGGCTCTCGGCTCTGCCAGGGAGTAGCATGCAGCAGAGATGGTTCTGTGGAAGGCGGAGGGACCCACTGCACCGCTGCTGATCCCTGCCCTGCCTGGGGCCCACCCTGGCCTCCACCCAGAAGAGCTGTCCCCCACCAGCCACAGGGATCTGCTCAGGAACAGGGGCTTCCACATCAGCTGAGGCTCCCAGGAATGTTCTTGGGCTCTGCAGACCTCATGTTTTCTCCAGAGGCTGGCTGAGGAGGCCCCACAGGTGGTACCACTGGACCCTCACCTCCTTCTCTATATCCAAGAGGAATGTATGTCCAGCTGCAGCAGTAAAGGTAGCATGGAACATGCATCGTGTGCTTATGGAATGAGCACTTCACAGGCCTCCCTCATCTACTCCTCCCAGCAACCCTTTGGGCAGGGTACTGAATTGTTCCCATTTTACAAATAAGGAAACTGAGTCAGAGAGGTTATACAACTGGCCCAAGATCAACTCAGCTATGAACTACACTTATGAACCATGAGGTTTAGAAGAACGTAGGCCAACTAACCTGTGTTTTTCAAAATTTTTAAACAGCAACCTTTAATCAGCAAGAAGCATATACACCATGACCTAGTCACACGCTAACACACACTCGCAAAGCACATGGCGGAACTACACCTAAGCTTGCTGAGTGTCATGTTCTCTGGCGCTTCCTTTCCTTCTTCCTTCCCTTTCCTCCGCTTCCGTTCTGCTCCACTGCCTTTCCTTCTACCCCAGCCTGTGCTCTCCTCTGCCTTACTAGGTTCTTTTTCATTTCGCTGGCTGTGATCACCCAAGTTGATTTCGTGACTGGCAAGTGGGCTGCCGCCTTCAGTTTAAAAAGTGCTGGCTGTGTCAAGTCCTTCATTTTACTGAAAGAAAGCCGAGGCTCAGACAGAAGGACCTGTTTTGCCAAGGCCACAAATGTCTGTGGCCCAGCCAGAACCGAAGCCCGCCACCCGCCCTCTTTCCACCAATCCCTGCCGTCCTCGTCTTCCCTTAGCCCTTCCTGGCCTCCCGGTGCCCACTTCTGACCACACAGGGACAGGTGGGTGCTGGGGCCTTCGGGTCCCTGTCCGTGGTTGGGCACAGGCAAGGCACTGTGTGTGGACGAGGTGAAGCAGAGGGGACACAAGGAGACAGGGACAGGGCAGGGCCCTCAAGAGGGGCTCCTGCTTCTTTCAGTCAGTAACTTCAGAGTGAGGCTGACCCAGTGAGTCTCTTCTGAGGGCTACAGACCACCTGCCTCACAGTGGCTGGGAAGAGGCAATGTGACACTCCAGAGAGAGGGCTGGGCCCACTGCCTGGTGTTGCCAGTGTCCTCTGCTGTAGTCAGCACTCCTGCCATGGCTTCTGTGGGAGTCCTTCACCGTGGGCAGGTGGGGAGCTGGCTACACTGCTGCAGACACAGCGGGAGGCCAGGGCACAGTGATCCTTACAGGGCCACAGACGGAAATGGGCACGGCCTACCCCAGACTTGGCCTCTTCCTTGCAGCACTCTGTCCCAAGCAGACAGCCCCGTCCTGTTCCAGGTGGGTCCCCAAGTTAGGACCTCAGGCTGGGACAATGGGCTAGAGGCATGGTTCCCACCACCCTCCTTCCTGCTCACAACCTCCTATCACCTTGACTAAATGATTTTGAAACTAAGGAAACAGTGTTTCTTGGCTGCTCCAATTTTCACAAATTTTCAAAAACCTCAGTTCAAATGCCCAACCATCAGCTTTCCCACCCAAAAGTTTCTCTCCCTTTCACTCCAGTGATGGCAGCAGTCCCTTTGGCAAGCTGCGGGGCCTGGGCTCCTATCCGAACCTCACACGACAGCTCTGTCCATTTCCCCCGCACACCAGCTTATTCAAGACACACTCCAAGTATCGAGGACATGGTCTTTTTATTTTTATGGTCTAAGCAGCATCAATTCCAAGAACTAGAAAAACAATCCCTCAGTGGGAACCCATTCGGGGACTCGCCGGGAAGGTCCTGGAGGCCAAGCTAGTAGCTCTGTCTTCTCAGCAACACGAGGACAAAGGACAGCCAGGCCTGAGGGGTGGGGTCAGGCCTGTACACACTTCAAAACACACAGGGTGCCATTTATGCTGGAATCCAGAGAGAGGTATTTGTTATGAAAAGCCAACACTTCCCATCCTGCTAGGGCAGGGAGACCCTCTGGAGCACAGGAGCTTGTATGGGGGTGGGGCTTGAAGACAAGGTGCTGGGGGGTGCCGAGGAGAGGGAGCCCCCGTTCTGCAGCTGGGACAAGTGGCGTGGTGAGGAAGGCACCTGGCAGCAAGGTGTTCACACAGGTGGCCCGACAAAGTGGCCTCCAGATCCGGCTGGGTCAAATGCAGGGCCGGAGCCACCATCAGCCCACAGCTGTGGTTCTCTTCTCAGGGTCACATCATATGGGGAGTATTTTATAATCAGTTGCAAACATTTTAAAAAACAAGGAATTTTATATTAAAGTCTGGATATTTGGCTTCTCTTGAAAACTCAGAATATCGGTACTCCTCAAGATGCAATCCCCCTGAATGGCAATGGAAGGGCACGGGCTCTCTGCTGGGACCCGGGAGCCCCCACTGCCCGCACACGGGCTGCTGCACGTGCCCTTGCTAATGCCTGGTGCCTGCAGACATAAACTTGGTGGCACTCGAGCCGCGAGGTGAAAGAAAGGCAAGGGAGACCGGGGTTCCAGCTCACCTAACCGTCCAACACACTGTGTGACCTTGGGCAAGCCTTCCCTGCCATCTCTGGGCCTCAGTGAAAGCTGCACAATAGAGGGGGTGGAAATCAAGCCCTTGTACACTCATTGCCCCACGATGCCTTCCAGGCCCCTTCAAGTGGGTGAGCAGGCACAGCTGTCCCAGAGAGCGCACACAGGGCGCAGACTCAGTCAGCCCCACCACGCCCTGGCGCGCTCCCACGGCGGTGCTGACGCCACTCCTCAGCAGCTGGATATGAATATTGTGTCAGAGATTGGAGATATTAAAAATGACAATGCATTATTACTGCAGCAGGTAAATCTCATGAGTCCTAGAGATAGGATTTTGAAATCCTCAGCCAAAAATCAATAGTAATGCCCAGGAATTTATAAAAGAAGCACGTCAGTCTGCATTTGAGAAGACACACTTTCGGTTTCTGGCTAAACCAGAAGGACAAGCGCAAGTATGTCATTCCAAAGGGCAGCAAGGAAACAGCGAAAACTGCGTGTGGTATTGCAGCTGATGCGAGGCTCCTTGCTGGCCCTCCCTCGGGGGACCAGGCCAAGATCCCTCAAGGTCAACAGGGAAATCAGAGGTGCCCCTCAAGGGCTCCCTGTGATCCCTCCAGGAGGCGAAAGAGATGCAGGAGAAACCCACCTCTTTGGCCACTCCTGGCCCCGTCCTAGAAACCAGTATTTATGGAGTGAACAAGGACATAGGAGATCCAGGGCCTGGGACACCATCAGGTCCGTTCTTAGCTGTAAAATGGTTATGAAATAGTGGCTCTACCTTTCCCCTGGGGTCGTTGTGAGGATCAAAACTTAATTTTTAAAAATTAAACATGCTTTAGCAAGCATGAAGAACCAACAAAAAGGGAACTAGCTCTGAGAAGGACCTGTGTTCAAATTCAAACCCCACCCTTGAAAAACAATAATAACACATACCTTACTTTGTAGGGACACTGTAAGGGTTAGAGGTGGTATCTGCATGGTGTCCAGCACAATAATGAACCTCAGGAATTGACAGTAGATTCAATATTATGTTCATTATTCAAATATAAACTAATAAGGTATTATAGCATTAACATTAATTAATCTGATACATATTTCTTAATAAAAATCATTCTTAGTAGATCAGCTGATTGCTTTAAAAGCCTTTTCATGAAGTATCCCCTTTCACTGGTACAGGGCTCCCCATGTTATGAAATACTTCCTTAACCTTTTCCATAAGTGATGCTCACAAAATGAGACAAAGATTCCCCATTTGACAGGAAACCGAAACCCCTAAAAGCAATACGGTGGGACTGACGGCCCGTCCTGAATCAGCACTGTCCTAGCACAGTCCTGCCTCAGAGGCAGGAGGACTCCCACCCCCTCCACCGATCCCTGCTCCTGGTGCCCAGGCCTCGTCAGGACTTCCTTGTCCCCAAAAGAACAATGACCTCTGTTCTCTCCTAACACTGACTCTGTAAGGACTTGGACTATGACACACACACAAGCTGACAGAGCACCAAAGAATATCCTGTCTGCTCCCATCCTTACAGACCCCAAACCTGAGGTCACAAGCAGGCAGCAGACAAGTCACCATGGCTTCTGACTCCACATTCTCATTAAATGGCCAAGGGGCTCAAAGGCTTGCCTGCGTGCTTCCGTAATCTTAGATCCCAGGTGATGGCGTCCAACACAGCAGTGGTCCTCAGCTGAAAGTAAGCAGCCACTTCCACACGTCTGCCTATCCAGGGGCAGGACCCATGCCACCCCACCCTCATGGCCTGTCTTGACACCATGCTCGCTCAACATCTCCTAATGGGTGACCGAAGACAGAGCTCCCCAAATCCCAGTCACCCATCAGACAGGCTGGCTAAACAACCCCCTTCCACCTTGTCCTGTCTAAACAATGTGAATTTGAATGGGGTATTCTAAGCTCCAAGAATCAACTAGGCAACTGCTGGTATGTGCCCAGGTGTTCCCAAGGGCCAGCCATTCAGAAGATACCGCCTTGGTGTTTCCCACTTGTTTTCAGAGATGACGGTTCCATTAGTACAATCCTACAGTATCACTGTGGCCATTGTGAATGGCTGTTTTTCTGCTGACCATAAGCTCTGCAAGGGCAGAGGCTCGGATTTCACTGCATTGCCTTTGTTGGCTTTTCTGATGATCTGAAAACATTGAGTGGTTATTATAGAAAATACACAAAGTACAAAAACAGGTCAAGATAAACCTCAGCTCCAGCTCTCACAGAAACCCACTGCCATCTATTTCCCTCTGGAGATGCAACTTATGTGAAATTACATGAGATCTTAAGGGCAAAACCTCCTGGCATACTGCCTGATAAACGGCTGGTGCTCAGACATGTAAGTTGAAGAAATATGTGAAGGAAGAACCAAAGAACAAATGAATTAGAATGTAAGAGTCTCTGCAGTCCAAACAACATCTCCAAATTAAGGGCTTTGCCAAGACAGTGATTGAAATTGTAGACACCTCACCAAGGAGTGTCATTTTCTTTGGTGTTTTGTATGTTTATTTCACAATTTATTGTAAAAAAAAATTTTTTTTTAAGAGACTTCATGGACATGGGGCACACATGCCTATATTAAAAACAGAGTAGGGGCAGGTATGTGAAATAGGAATCTTCCCCTCAAACACCAATAAAAACAAAACACACTGCCCATTCCTTAACAGCCCTTAATACCCGTATCATAGACCCTTCCTCTCAAATCTCAGCCCTTGCTATGAAGCAGCAGCTCCCTGTTGCCAGGAGAGACCTCTCCACCCTATGCCAGTAGCACTAGAGAATTCAGTTCGGTCTATCTGGCACACAGGTGTCATTTAGCAAACAAAACCAGCGTTCACTGAGCCCTTATTACGTGCCAGGCACTGTGCTAAGTACTTCACATAGAGTATCTCATTTAATTTTTGCAATGAGCTTTCGCTATTCTCTGTATTTTCTCCCATTTCACAGAAGAAAAGGGTTGACTCACAGGTTAAGCAACTTGCTCAAGGACATAATGCTAGTAAGTCATGCAGGCAGGATTTGAAGTTAAGAAATCTGTTTGTAGAACTGCTTTTAATTCCTAAGCTATAATGTCTTCACAGACTATAAATGGATAGGTGGATGGATAGAGGGTGGATGAATGGTTACATGGATGATAAATGGACAGGCAGACCTATGGGTGGATGGTAGCTCGATGAATGAGTGGGTGGATGGACAAGTGCAGAGGGGAATAGATGGGTGGATGGGTGGATGGGTGGATGATGGAGGAGAGATGGATGGATGAATGAATGGATGGAAGGGATGAGGATGGATGAATACTACAGGAACTGATGTCGATGGAATATAGTCATGCACCAGTCCAGGTCTGCTTCCTTCCCTTAACTCCATGCCTCAGCCCTGGAGCAGAAGCAAGGAGATGCCCCGAAGAGGCTGCTCCCACCAAAAATACAACATGAGAGCCACAGGCTGGCTTCCGTCATATCTCATCTAGAAATTACCTTCACCAAACCCACCGAGAGCTTAGTTTTCAGCCCACCAGGCCACTGGCATCTCGCTGCCCCTTGGAGCCATCAAGTTGTTGCGGGGTGAAGAGGGAGCTGGCAAGCCGGCACAGAGGCAGGGCAGTGGGTCAGCCTGCTCCAAATATACTTGCTTTCGCACTGAAGACTGGCTTATTTACTTACAGCCAGGAGCGGGAGGGGGTGGCGGTGGAGTCCAAGGAGCCTCAGTCAGGGTTGCTGGAAGTGACCGCATGCAGTGACTGAGCCCCTCTGTGTGCGGCGCACGTGGGTTTGCTCATTTCCAAGTATCACCTGTGGCTCTGCTCACCCCTCCAGACAGCAGAAGTGTCACCTCTTTTCCCCTAGACAGAGGCAATGCCTCTTCCCAGTGCTCCCAGGCACATCCTTCGATGCTAGGAACTCTTGCCTTGCTTTGCTAGGTGTCCTCTCCCATGGGGTTACAAATGTGAGAATGAAGATTTTGCCTCCTGCCTCCGAGGCCCCCACAGAACCTCAGCTCTGTACCCTGCACATAGAGGGGCTCAGTCACCACGTGGCTTCCAGCGTCCCAAACTGAGACTTCCACGGACTCCACAGCCACCCCTCCCCGCCCTGGCCTTAGGAAACAGCAGTCCGGCCGCCAGGCTGCAGAAGGAGCCACCTGCAGTTACTTCTTTATCCACAAGAGAGCACAGTGTCTGGGAGCGCAACACAAATTTTTTTGTAAATGCCTGGTGTACTTACAGAGCACTGTATAACTCAAAAATTATAATTAAAATGTCTTAGCTCCTGTATTTATAGTAACATTTAAACTACCGTGCTTTCTTGAAGTCAGTCATTTACTTGAGAACAGCACACTTTATGGTGAACAGATCTTTGAAACAGTACCGCGGGGATCTAGCCCAGGCACATGTAACTCAATATATGTCAACAGCTGTAAAAATATTGGTGGGAGAAGGCAGGAAAAGAGCCATGAGCCCAGATCAAGTGCCCTGTCTCTCACATCTGACTGTTTTCAGCTGCTCCCTCCTCTTCCAAATAATTGGGCCATTTTGGTGCCCGCTGTCACACAAGGCAGGCTCTCTTTGAGGCTGGATGATCAAAAAGGTTATAAATGAAAATGATTTCGATGTCGGCGGCCTGGAGAGTGACCAGGGCGTGTGCGGCGGCAGAAGGGCCTGTTCTAATCTTACCAACTGCATGCGGCCTTCGGAGAGTATTCCTAGGGCGCGAGCAGCTCCCCAGGGCGAGGCCACGGTAAATTCCGCCTAATCCCTTCTGCATACAAATGAGGGCCTGGCAAGAGGAAGGGGGCCAGACACTGCAGCCCGGCGCCGGCTCCTCCTCCCTGGGTTGGCTGTCTTCACTGAACAAACAATCAGGCGACCGTGGTAAGGGCTGCGGGCTGGGTGGAACGAGCGGAAAAGCCCTAGGGCTGGGGCAGACCTTACGGGGCAGTGCCCTGACTTGTGGTGCCACTGCCAGGCAGTGGGTAGCAGGCACTAGGGTGTGAAACCCAGATGATGGACCTGAGGAGGGAACGGGATATTCACCAGCCTAAGGGCAACAGGCAGCACCTCTGCTCCAGGGCTGGACAGACTGTAAGGCGAAGAGGCAGCTGGGTGGGCACCTAGGCCTTTCAGAGGCACAGGGGTGGATGAAGCAAGATGCTCATCTCCCAGGAAGGGTGCGCGGCTGTCGGAATGGGGGGAGAGAGAAGGGGTCTCCCCACCCACCACCATGCATGGAGGCAGGTAAGCAGGGGTGTCAGGGAAAGGCCAGGAAAGAAGAGAGAGCTTCCATCCTGAAGCCTCCCTCAGCTCCTGCTCTTTGATGCCACCAGACAGGTCAGGGGCCTGACCTGCAATTAAATCAGTCAAGTGCTGGGAGCTAGATTGGAGGGAAGGCCCCCAGGGCAGTAGAGGGATGGCTCCAGAGGAGCTAGTCCTCCAATGGGGAAACAGCCCGGAGAGGGGAGAGGTGTCTGGTGACAGAGAGGACAGTAGTCACAGTGTCACTGCAGGGGGAGGGTTTCTCAAGTCAGTTTCACCTTCAGTAAAGTGGAAGCAAGGACTGTTTTTGAAATCAATTCTACGTCTATGGTCAACACTCCAGGGCAGAGTTTCATAACTTGGTCTCAGGGATGGACCTCGCAGGGAACCGGACCCCAGAACTAGTAGACAAAGCTCACAGCTGCACTGCATTTGGTTCTCACAATCTCCACATGGTGCAAAGGGACGATTTCAATGAGTAAATATGTGTAAAACATGTACAGTGTGCTTGGCATACAAGTACTCAAGAATGTTAACCAGTGTTGTGATGTTCTGGTGGGAAAGTTCCACGGCACACAAAAAGGTTCATGGTCATTGCCCCAGGCTGGCCTGGAAAAGGTGTTGAGTCACTTCCCAACTTGGGTGATCAAGGATGAGATGGGTAGGCCCAGAAGTGGCTGAGGAGACCCTCCCCAGTACGGAGGGGACATCACGTCCTTTGCTCAATAGTGAACCCAGCAACAGAACCAGGCCCACAGGCATATCTACACATCACAAAAGTTATCATTTGCCCAGTTTTGCCCAGGGATTCATACACACACACATCTCACATCCACATCTTCCATGAGAATCAGCAGGAATTGCACATTTTGAGGACCCAATTAGGCTCAGTGTGTATTTGACAACCTTTCAACCTCCAGAAGACATTTATTTTTACAACGCTCTCCAGCAGAGAAATTACTAGGTTCCTGCCATTCCCTGAATCGTCTTAGCATCAGGAAACACCAAGGTGTATCTGGGAGTGAGGAAAGGGACCTGATTGGCCAGGCTTAGCAATGGCTGTTGTGACCACTTGGAGAGTGAGTGTCAGAAGCGGGGGCTGTCCAGGTAAGACAAGTCCTGAGCTACTGTGGACACTCAGGAACCCAGTCCCAGCCCGGGCTGCCCCTGCATGGATAATCCCAGATGTCTAAGGGCCTCTTTCCCTTTCCATCATCCCCTGTACCCTCTGAGAGTTAGGCATGCATTTGAGTGGGGTGCCTCTCTCTCACAGATGGGCAAGCTGAGACCCAGAGAGGTCCCCTGACCTTCCCTGCAGCCACACTAGACAAAAGAGCCAAAGCCAGGGCTCCACCCACGGGGGTTCCCACTTCCTGCTTTGTTCTTCTTCCCCAATTGGCACACATTGCCACACCTGAGAAAACCAGGCCAGGTCAGGAAGGAGCCTCTGAGTTGGGGGGGTCAGGGGACAGAGCAGAGCATGGGAAATAAAAAGAATAAAAGAAAAGTAATGAGATAAGGTAGGTCTGAGCATTACCCTGGGGTCAGATGGCTAGAGATTTCCCCCAGTGATACTGGGAGGCCCCAGTGAACTTTCTCATCAGGCTCTACCTGCAGAAATTACTCCAACCCAATGTTACTGACCTCTTTCCCAAGAGCATGCATCTTCCCCCACTTAAGAGACTAGGACTCCACATCCTTGTCAAGGAAAAAGAGGTTGGCAATGATCTGTATTCCCATGGATGGCACACCATGGCTCCTGGCTCTGGTGACCCTGTCAAGCCCCAACATTTGTGCATCTGAACCAAGGTCTCCTGTCTACATCAGAATCACCAGAATGTTGCTGGACAATGACAGCAAAGAGCCTTAAATGTCATGGGTGTGTCATATCAGAGCGCCTTATAACCCCTTGAGATGAAGATGAGAGAAATCAAGACCCTATCTCAGTTAAGTGAACCCGGGAACATTCCCCCAGTGGAGACAGTGTCCCTGATTGTGGATTTATTGAGTGTACATCCATGATTTCAATGTCAGCCTCTCTTTGGCCTTTGCTCCCCTAAATGTCATGGTCACTTTGCCAGGGTGACAGGTGCACCCAGAAAAGCACCACCCCATCCCAGCAGCCTAGGACTAGGGTACCGAGCAGAGCAGATGCGCTGTGTGGCTTTGTTTGCACCTCTGACTGCTTTCTCACAAGCAGCAGGTTGGTGATTAGCAAAATAGCAAGAACGTCAAAGCCAGTGACAACTGCCACGGTCGTGACAGTGATGACAGCCGTCACCTGGAGCCATCAAGCCTGCTTCTCCCCCCACTAGAGTCCCCACATAGGCAGGAGCTCTGAACATTTTAGGAGCTCCTGGCCAATCATTTCCGTGAATCTTTACTGCCTGGACAGATTAAACTCAGGCCCCAAGTGGCTCTCCCAGTTGACAATTTCTCTTTCAAAAAGCAGAAGTTGCTGTGAGCCAAGTTCTTGCAGCCGAATTCCTGGACACAGTTTCCAACTATTCCAATCAGCCGGCTCTGCGGTTGGGCTGGGATTTCAAGCTTGCCACAGTATGAAGTCCAGTTTGGGCTATATTCCCTTCCCTCTCTCAGCGTGATGAAGGTTTCCCCGCAAAATCAAAAGGCTTACTGTCAAGTCTGCGATTGGTCTGGGCTCCGCACTATCATGTGTGTGGGGATGGGAAGGAATATGAATGTGGTACCGGCTCTACCATGGGGCCTCGAGGCCTCATCCAAGCCATCCAGGGACCTTATGAAAGTGGAGCGGAACTCTTTTCATGTATATTCCAACTGCTCAAATTCCCCAGACACGCCACAGTGTGCAAACGTGGTGTAAAAAAGAACAACGGCTGGATAAAAACCGAGGCAAGTCCACTGAGCGTGCTGAAGATGAACCAGTGTTGCTAATGCAAGGGGAAGCCAAGCCCAGATCTTGCCCCTCCTTCTTCACCTGTTTTCCTATTTCCCTTTTGCATTTAGAACTTAATGAAAATAAAGTCACCATGTTTCCAGAGGCAGTGGCCTGCTCTTTACTTGCATAAAATATATGTGCCAACTCACCAAAGGAGGTTGACACTTGGGAAAAACACATAGAGACGATGCTCAAACTCAGAGATGTAACTTATATCCCCTCTTTTTTCTTAACTCATAGATATAATATGTATATATATATACATATTATATCTATGAGTTTTATATATATATAGTAGTGGTGTGTGAAGCCAGCTTGTACTAGCTCCTGTAAGCTGATTGTGTGCTTATCTTCCCAGCCCTATGTTCAATGAAGTCATATTGGGATCTTGAAATCAGCTATGATGGGAGTATTTACACCAGAGAAATTGGCAAATGCTGCAAATCAGAATTTTTTTCAGACAATTAGTTGTTAAATTTTTAACAGCACATCCATCACTGTGTGTGTGTGTGTGTGTGTATGGATGGATAGAGATACAGAGATACATACACATATTTTATAGCTATATTTATATGTGTGTGTGCATACATAGAGACATTACATGTGCATATTATTTACACTTGTATATTCCCCCTAATTCAAAACTTCTCTTTAAATATTCTTTGAAAACAATACTAGAACCAGGGACCTAACTGAATCTGTATGCTTTTATAATAAAAAAGAAAGAAAAACCAACCTGTTCTCCCCAAATATAATAGCAATAGCTAAATTGATTCCTTTTTGCCGGGCATTAACTTTCTCCTATCACTGCAAATTTGCTGCACTTGTATTTTCTTCCAACCCCAGAATTAAACACACTTCTAGTTTCTCACTTCAGGTGCATTAAGTGCGGTATAGGGCACAAATGAATAATTTTATTGATAATAAATTTTATAATCCATGCAGCACTTGCTGGAAATGGATGTGTTCTGGATGCATTCATTATTTCTCCTAATTTGAAGACCACAGGATTGCTGTGGCCCTGCTTGCTGAGCCTCTGGTAATTGCTGGCTATTTTCTACTAGTTTGAGGCCCAACTGACAATGCAGGCACATGCTCTGCTTTATGTGGCTAAATTACAATAACCAGTTATCAGATTATTACTTTTATTAATTTAAGAAACTATACAACATTGGTGAGTGGTTTTTGTCTCCTGCAGACAGAAGTTACCCTAGCAGTTTAATGGTGCTGTGAGAAACTGGATATATAACACCTCACTAAAGCTAACAGCCTTACCCACTCTCCCCAAATCATGCAACTAAAACATTGATGAGAAGAAACCATTATAGGGAAGCGGGCTCACTGGAGTTGAGAAGGAAGGAGCAGGGGAAAAGGTCAAGGAACTGTTGATTGGTTTTGAGCTTGCTTGGAAAGGATAATGGTTAAACACAGGGTTTTGGCATCAGACGGACGTGGCGTCGGTCCCAGTCAGCCCGCCTAGGTGCATGTGACCCTTAAACCAGTCAGCTCTCTGACTCTGTTTCTTCTTCTGTGAAATGAAAGTAAAGATAATACCTGCCCCTTAGGACTCCCCAAAATGGATGTGATCATGTACATACTGTGCTCGGCACAGCACCTGGCCCCTGGTAAGTGCACAGTGGGTGGCAGCTATCGACTCTGCTTAGGCCTCTATACAGTATACAGAACAGAAAGTCAGGAAAGTCTCTGTATCGTGAGAACTGCCAAGAAAGCACGGGGTTTGAAAACTGGGTCTAAGAAAGCTGTCTATGATTGTAACAGAAGTCTGGAGTGAGTTCCCCATCACAGGAAGCATTCAAGGAAAGCTAATCATTTGTGGAAGAGACTTGTAAATAGATTCCAGAGTCAGACTAGATGACTTGAGGTTCTGGGATTCTTGTCAAACTCTTCTAGTTTAAAGAGGAATTTGACTGAATCACCCACATTCACTGAATACTTAAAATGCCCAAATACAGATATAAGCATTTTACATGTTATCTTCCCAACAGCTCTATGAGAAAGATGCTACTATTATCCTCATTTTATAGAGGAGGAAACTGGGCACAGGGAGTTTAAACCACCTACCCACGATCATGCAGCCAGCAAGAGGCAGAGCTGGGTCCTTGGTCTCTACACCTGTCTGCACTGCTTTCACTCACACCCTTGACCACAGTGGACCAAGCCAATGGCATGTGCCTGCACCCCTGCCTCACCTTGGCCTGCCACTCTAGGACCAACCCATCCCACCAACAGGGCCAGCTCAGGAATCCAAGCAAACACCTGAAACCTGCCCGTACATTGGGAAAGGAGCCATCATCTCTAGGTTCACTTAGGAGCCTCAGATCATGCAACCAACAAGCCCAGCTCATTTCTCACCATCTGATGGGCAGAGGGAATGCATGGCAGCTTTGGAAAGCAGACCTCTGCCCAACATAAGCGCGTCCTGGTGAATGTATGACTCCAGTGCATTTGTCAACAGGCTCTTTGCCTGTGTTGGGCTTCCTCAATAACCAAGCGCACCTGATACTCACATAAGCTCCCACACACGTGGCCAACGGCCTGCCCGAATGAGGACACAGTCAATGTTAAACAGATAAATGTGCAATGATGTACCACATACAAAACTGCAGCAGAATTATGGGCATATGCTGTACTACTTATAATCATAATGGTAGTAACAATTTAGTCAGATTTATTCCTTTTTTTTTTCAGCAAAGACTCACCTGGCACTTCTAGTGGGAAGCATTTTGCTTTTTGCAAAAATAAAGACATATCAAACAAACAACACACCCAGATTTGTCCCTTGATTGTTTTAAGATTGGGGTGGTCTAGATGGGCTCTCAAGATGCATCTGTGACAAGGCAAATTACTCCCAGCCCACCATCTTCAAGTCAGACTCATGCATCAGAACCAGACCTTGCCAAAAGCCTTTCTCATAAGAAAAGAAGACACCCTTTAAGACTCAAAATTGAAGTAAAAAGTCTGGGCTTCCATGCTGCAGCCAGGGAGAAATTAAGGTCAGCTGGTGGCAGGGGACCCTGACAGTGAATTTTTCCTGGGTACAGGTAAACTTGTGCAGCCCCCTAAGTCCTAGAGCCACCCTGTCATTTTGGCCAGGGAGCCCTGGGCATAATGTGGTGGCCCTTTGAAAATGTAGAAACACCTGAATGTCCTTCTTACTCACACAACTCCCAAGTCAGCTGTCTGGAGCCCAGCACAGAGAAAAGCTAGGGCACTGGGCCCCACCGTGGGGCCCAGGCCTACAGCAGCCTCTGTGTTCCTGCCCCCAGGAGCCACAGTTCCACACAAAGCTCCTGGTCCAGGCGGGACACCCCCACCAATCACCTCCTCACTGTTGTCTTCTCCATCCCCAGCATCCTACTGGCCCCTAGCCCGGCTCTCCTGATTAACAGCCGGCCACCTCATTCAGAAAGCTGACTTTTCTTGGAGTTCCACCCTGTTCTTGAAGTTTCGGCTGGAAACTTGGCCTGGATGACAGCTGTGTGGGCCTCTCCCCAGCTCGACCCAGCAGGAGTTCTAATACACTTCATTCTGGGGCTGGTTGCTGCTTTTAATCTATCAGCACGGCGCCGCAGCTGCTGTAAGCTAGCTGAAAATTGTCTGCATACAGGGTGAACCGTTTGTAACCCTTTTCAGTGCAAACGTGCACTTCAGCAGAAATGCACCGCCCAGCTCTTCCATGCCTAGGAAATGATGTGCAGGCCCATAGTGGCCGAGGTCTTCCCCTGCACCAGGAGGTTCCCCACCCTAAAAACCAGGAAACCTCCAGAAGCCTGAACTCATTATTGGCTTGGAAATTCCACCCTCCTGACTCAATTTTCTCACAAGCATTGGCCAGAGCACCATGGACTCCTGTAACTAAGGGCTTGGCCTCAGGACAACTTTAACTGGCACTTTGCTTTGATTCTTGGTGAAGGGAGGGGCTCTTCTCCCCAAGCAAGCAGGCTCAGGTTTGTGGAATGTCTCCTAAGCAGATTCCCAGACCCAAGGAGGGACTGACCCAAAGCAACGCCACCTGATCCCCAAATCTGCTGGTGCCATCAACTGGAAGGGGCCTCTGGTGGATCCATTCAGCAGCATCAGACCCAATGGGCTCCACATACATGGTAGGAGAGGGAGGAGTTGAAATACTTGCCAAATATGAATAGTTCCAGTTCTTACAAAATAGTCAGTACCCTTCAGGCATTAAACACAATGTTAGATGTCAGTAGGGAAAGAAAAAGGGAAGAAAATAGGAAAATAAAAAGGAAAGGGAAAGGTTGGAAGGAGAGAGGGAAGGGAAAGGAAAGGAGGAGAGCGGAGGGATGGTGGGAACAAGGAAGGCGCTCCTACCTGAAGACAACACCCCCCACCCGACCCTCCCTCATCTGTCTTTGCCAAGTCCTTGGTGGTTGGTGGGAGGCGCCCAGGTCTGTCTCCATTTTCAGCAGAGATGCTCAGAGGAGACTCTTCTCCCCACCATCATCCACAGACACCCATCACGAAGAGGGACACAGGCTTCCTGGCTTCTCCACCTGCCACAGAGGCCCAGATGGCACTCACAGACCCTGTGCTCCCTAAGGCGGGCACAGGGGGAGACCTTTCTCCCTACCCAATAGGGAAGTCCCAGGATTCCTCCCTCCCTGCTATTGGCCATTAGATTACTGTCTGCAGAGCAGCAGCCCCAGGAATCTGGGTCACCAAAGAGGGCAGGCCCCACACCCTGTTCCTGGAGCAGATGGGTGCAGATTTCCTGGCCTCAGCACTGCTTGGGTGAGGAAGAGCTGTTACCCAGAGAAAAGGGCTGGAGGTGGAAAGAATAGGGTTGGGGGACAGAGGGTACCCACCTCCCCAAATCGGTCCAACTCAAAACCCAATCTTCCCTCAGAACTGATACAGCAGCAGCTGTATCTCTTTCATTTGAGTAATTATCATATAATTAAGTGCATGAATTACAAGAGAGCCAAGGCATTAAATTAAAATATTTAATGCTTGTAAATCTGAAAATGATTACTGTGCTGATGCGCAGCCAGTGAGAAGGGAGGCTGATGGCTGGGCGGCCAGCACTGGGAGGGGCGGCAAGGGCCAGCTCCAGCTCTGAAGGCAGGGAGCGCTCGGCGGAGGGCTGGGGAGGACCACGGAGACCTAGGGAGAGGAACAGGGAAGAGCTGGGAGAGGGGCAGTGGGAAGGGCTGGGAGGAGGGTTGGAAGAGGGCAGCAGGGGAAAGCTGGCGGGGAGAGCTAGGGGGAGGGCTGGGGGAGGGCTGCAGAGGACTGCTCACAGGCAGGGCCGAGGAGGAGGGCTGGGAGGAGGACTGCAGAGGAGTGCTCACAGGCAGGGCCGAGGAGGAGGGCTGGGGGAGGACTGCTCACAGGCAGGGCCGAGGAGGAGGGCTGGGAGGAGGACTGCAGAGGAGTGCTCACAGGCAGGGCCGAGGAGGAGGGCTGGGAGGAGGACTGCAGAGGAGTGCTCACAGGCAGGGCCGAGGAGGAGGGCTGGGGGGAGGCAGCAGCCTTGCGGGGGGGGCCAGTCTATGAATCTCACAGCTGATTCTTCCAGCAGAGAGGTGTTAGCAGAGGTGCTCTCCTAAGTGAGAGCCACAGGTTCCAAGGCTCCTAGCTGCAACAAGGGGACAGACAAGTGCTGACATCACACTGGGAAATCTCACAGGATGTTTGAAAAGCTCTATGGACAGAAAAGACTAGGGCCTAGGTCGATAACATCACTCATGGGTACACTTTCACCCTTTGGAAAGTGTTCATGTTTCTGTGTGGACAAATGAGGAAACTGAGGCACGGAAAGGGAGGGAGACTCACCCAAGATCATGCAGCAAGTCAAAGTAGAGCTGGGCCCAGGGCCAAGGCCTCCAAAAGCCTGAATACCCCCAACAACCTCCAACTACCTGGGAAGCCGTGACAAGCTAGCTTACCTGGCTTTGTCTGGCTTTGAAGTGGCCCAGGATGGCATTAGCTGATCCTTTCATTTCCCAGACTAACCTGTCTCCCTCTTGGGACAAAAAGGAGGCACAAAGCTCCCCAAGCAACCCCCCATGTTGCTGACACATAGTTCCACAAAGCAGGAACCGGGGTGAGCTTTGGGTTTCTGGCCAGAAAACACCATGCACTACCCACACAGCACTAGGCTTGACAGATGCCAGGAGGGTTCAAAAGGAAAAGCAAGGCCTGCCATGTCGATCACCATTCATGATGGCCAAGCAGGAACCAGACCACGGTGGCCTACAGCAAATGCTCCCATTCTCATTCTGGAATGTTCTCAACACAGACAGCTGGGGGCGGGGGGGGACACAAAGAATGGCTGTCCAGTCCAGGTGCAAGAAAATCAAGTGCATGAGATGTCAGGAAGCCAGAGAGGACAAAGAGGCCCTCTTTGCCTATATGGTCTCCACCAAAATTCTTCATTTCTTGGCCCAGAGGACCCCTCTTCCCATGAACCTACCCCTTGGGTGGCCAGCTCCTGATCTCTCACCTGAGAGCTCAGATCACCAGTGCAGGGGAAAGCCAGCCCTCACCTCCCTTGAAGTGGACTTTGGTTTTATTCCTGCTGGCATCTATTCTCCCTTCCTCTGGGAACAACAACCCAGATGTCCTTCAGGGACCCTCCACCAGAGGGTGACCCCACCTGGGGTGCCTAGGTAAGCATGTGATTTAGGCCTGGCCAATCGGTGTACTTATTCCATGCTTGTGGATAAAGTGATTGGCTCAGGGATGAACATGTGACCCAGGCCTGGCGGATCACAGCCCATCTTCAAACTGGGGGTGAGACTTGCCCCCAGGGTTGCTAAGCTAACAGGATATGAGCTTGGGGGGGAGCTGGTGACCATTTTTCCGTACTACCTGGGGAGGCCGTGTCCTGATGATGGGCCACATGGGCCTTGAAAACTTCCAGTTTCAGGCCCAGTGGACCTATTCCCTTGGTTCCTTAAACCAGTTTCAGGCAGGGTCTGGGCTCCTGCAACTCAGAGAGGCCTGCCAGCTGTGCACCTCCTAAACCTTTGGCTCCCCCCAGGATGGGATTTATCCGCTACTGTCCGCCGCATCGGTCTGTCTCCCTCTCTCCCCCCTGCCCCGCAGCACTGAGTGCAGTCTGAACCAGTGTGTGAATGGGCGACTAAGGGCTCCCCATCACTTCCGGCCCTAATGCTGTCCCGGGCCGCCTCCCCTGGGTATTAAAATTCACAACCCTCTGGACTCTGTAGAATAGCGGCTGTTGGGCGTCTCTCTGCTGGAGCCACTGTGGGCCACGGACCTCTTGTCCCAGCACACGGGCAGTGCCTCTAAGGCAGGGACCCCATCTCAGCCCCCTCCTGTGCTCCCCACAGGTGGTCACAGACTCGCTCTCCACACTGACCCCCACCCCAACACTGACCCCTTTCCCTCCTGGGAAACCAGATCAAGTCCCAGCAGCCCCTTCTAGGAAGTCTTCCCAGAACATTACCCCTCCAAAGGCCCTGCTCCTTCCAAGAACCCCTGCGGCCCTACTGTGCGCACCACTGGTGACTGATCGTGCCTTCTCCAGAGCTCACCTCCTCTGCCAGTACCCACCCTCACACCACCATCTTTTCTTGTCTACACAACAACAGCCTCCTAACCAGTTTCCTGTCTTCCAGAGAGTGTAAGCCTGTCCAGAATGAGCCTTTTATGGACTCTCAAGGGTCAGACTGCTCCATGGGGGTCACTACACTCCAAGACTTGTGGACAATGTGGTGAGGTTACAGATATGAAAGGGGTCCACATGGAGCAAATTCCAGTGAGGGTCAGGTCTGGAAGGTGTATTTTCCTACTAGCAAGTGAGAAAAGAGTAGCTCCGTAGTCTCACGGACTTGGGTATAATCCCCAGCCCTACACCTGTCTAGCTAGTTCTCCATATGGCCTCAGTTAGGTGACATTAAGAGCTTCAGTGTCTTCACTTGGAAGATGAATTAACAACAGCTATCACTGAGATAGCCCTGAAGAGTGAAGTGCCTACAGAAAAACACTGGCAGCTGACCTGGCATGTTCTGAACTGAAAACTTAAATAAATAACACAAACCAACACGGAGCTTACTATGTGTTGGGCACTGATTAAGTGCTTGTCATTTATTAAACTTATTTACTCCTAGGAGATCAATAATCATTCTTATTATCCCCATTTAACAGAGGAGAAAACTGATGCAGTAAAAGCTTAAGCAACTTGCCTCAGAGACCCCTGAGCGGCCAACGGGCAAGCCAAGGTCCAAGCCAGAGTCTGTGCACTGCCCTCCTTTTCCCCTGAGCTGCCCTGCTTATGGATGATAAAGAAGTGAAATAAAACGAGATGCTCCTCATCCTTCCAGAACCTCAGAAGTGCTAGGAAGATAAAATACTGTGATGCTTTTCTCCCTGCCTTGGGTGAAAAAAGACTTCTAATTTGGCCCTGACCAGTGAAACATAACTCAACCTCAATGTACCTCTGTGCCATGGTAACCCTTTAATAAAGGGCCCCTGTGTGCTGAGAACTGCTTTTTAATTCCCAATCTCATTTAACCCTCAAGGCAGCCCAATGAGATGGGTATTATTATCCAATTTTACAGATCAAAAGGCTGAGGCTCAGAAAGGTTAAGTGACTTCACTGTGGTCATGCAGCACCTGATGGCTGGAAATCAAACCCTGTAATGGTTCCAGTAAGTCATGCTGTCTGATTATAGAGGTTATTTAGCTATTTATTTAAATTTTTTCTTCCTGTCTCTCTCCTTCTATTTTTTTTCTTTTTAGCTCATGGGTAGTTAAGAGAGGTGCCTGTTAATGAAGAATTAACTAGTTTGCTACTATTTCCTCCAAAACACTGCTTAATTGCCACAAACTCTTCCCTAACCAAATCACTTAATTGAATTCAGATAGCATGTTTGATGTTATATATAATATTTTGCAAGTTGGCCCTCTTTGGGGAGCATATTGATTGAGGAGGAAAACAGAGGGTCTGGAAGATGTTTCCATATCTCAGCTGGACCGGATGGCTATGGAGTTTAAAGAACTATACAAGTGCATAGCCGGTCGTGACACCAGGGGCCAGAGGTCAGGGCAAGGTCCCTCCTGCTTCTCATCGGAAGGTCACAGTAGCACCCTCCCCCACCCCTTGGCCCTCGGCACAGCTGTGTCAGCAACAGCTTCCAGGGCCGCTGTCTCCTTTCCTCATACTGCTCCTGGTTGTGAATGCCGGGCAAAAGAGGCAGGAGGGACAGGGGCCATGCAGAGCCTTCTAGAGCTGAGGGCGTGAGCATAGGAGGGCTGTGGGACAGTCAGCCTGGTCTGGAGTGGCCTAATCAGGCAGAACTTTGCCAAGCAGGCACTGAGCACCCTTCCCTGTTCACTCACTTGTTTATTCAACAAACATTTGCGTGGCACCTACTATGTGCGTTCATGTATTCATTTAGTAAACATGTAGTAAGTACCTACCATTTTTCATTCATTCATTTATTCAAGAAACATGCATTAGAAACGCCACACGCAAAGCCCCTGGTCTTGGTGGTGTCTGCTCACCCGGAGCTCCCAGGCCGGCAGAGCAGGCACGTCCTCACCACTGGATGCGGCGCGTGGTGACCGAGAAGGGACATCCGGCACAGGCGGTCAGAACATCGGGGCGAGTGCTGCGTGGGGGAGGAGCCTGAGGCAGAGGGAATGGAGGGAGTGCCGGGGCCGGCAGGACCTCCTGGGCTCAGAAGAGCAGGGAGACGGCCAGGCCCCAGGCCGGGGATGGGAATGCAGAGAGAGTGACAGGCAAGTGCCGGAGGCAAAGCTGGTGGATACGGGGGAGGCGGGGGCACTGACCTTGCAGGGCCTACTGGCTGCACTGAGAGTCTCTACCTAAGGGCAATGGGGGGGTCACGGAGCGCTCTAAAAACGGAGACACATGCTGGAAGCCACTTCAAGTCCAACACAGACAACAAACGGCTTAAGGGCTGGGGGAGCCAAATAGATTCCAGAAGAGCAGGAAGGATGCCAGGGTCTGTGCCAGGGTCTGTGCCAGGGTCTGTGCCGGGGTCTGTGCCGGGGTCTGTGCCGGGCACTGGGGATTCAGAAATGAGTAAGACCCAGTCCCTGCCCACTAGAATCCGCAGGTCACTCCGAAAACATGGACAAGTGAGCAGGCCGTTGCAATCCTAGGTGAACCTGAACCTCATGGGGCAAGTTAGTTTTTGAATTTTTAAGATTATTCCTGGTTTATTTGGCCAATATTTATTTTGAAATTGCAAACAACATGAAAGGGGAGGGTAGATTTTTTTGGTTCATTCTTTCATTTGAAAAATATTAATTAAGCACCTACTATGTGCCAGGTCCTCGGTGTCCATGGGGGAAATAACATTTAAGACCTTTTAATCCAAAAGTTAGACCTCAAGAGGCCTTTCTGGGTCTCTCACTTATAACGTGACTTCGACACATGTGATTAAGTCCTGAACTTGCTCATTTCAGGAGCAGCACCTACTGTGTTTCAGGCACTGGGCAGTGAGCTGTGCTGGGGACGGCACAGGCTGCTACTCCTGCGAACTGCTGTGAGCATGAGCAAGACCCAAACACATGATGCATGGGACTAGAGACAACAAAGCGTTCTACAGATGGACGTCCCATCCCAGTGGGAGGCAAGCAGCTCTCCAGAGTAAGGCTGGAACACTGGAGCAGGCCCAGGGAGCAGGGGAAGTATTCAATGGGAGGAGTGAGTACAGGTGGAGACATGTTAGACAGGGCCAGCATGTGCACGAGAGTGTGCAAAAACATCCGGAAACAGCAAATCACCTGCCTGGGTTGGGGCACAGATGGAGAAGCACAGGGTCCTAAGGTTGACAGACTGGGGACAAGCACGGATTGCATCAGATGGTAGAACAGAACTGTGGGCTTAGTTCTGTAGGCAACAAGGAGTCATTGGCATCTTTTAAGTGGAGAAATAGCATGATCAACTGCTGCACCCTTCCAGAACATGCATCAGAGTACATAATGTGGGCAAGACCAGGTAATACACCACTACCATAGCTCAGAAGAACAGGGATGAAAGTGTGGATGGAGGTGGTGGCAGTAAGTCAAGATTTCTTATAAGGCTCGCTGGGGAGGTAGTCTGGTACAGGGAGGACTGGAGAGGAGGGCATCGGTGGGGGGCCTAGGCAGAGCTTCAGAGGGTCTAGATCACTGTCAGGGTCCTATTCAGCAGTGTCTTACTGAACATGGCCAGTTCACATGACCAGGCTTAGTTCGAGCTCCTAAGGGGTGAAAATGATATAAAAATGCCTGGCACATAGTAGGCCATTCATACGAGTGGGAAGGAGAGAAGGAAGGTCTGGTTACATGACTGGATGAGTAGATGGGGGAAGAAATAGATAGACGGATGCATGAGTGGGGTGTGGTTATGCAGATGGGGGCATGATGACCACTTGAACATTTGGATGGATGCATGAACGTGTGTGGACAAACAGATGAGTAGACTGACAGAAGGTGGCAGTGAGCAGTGAAAAGAGAAGAGTCTGGCTGGCTGGATGGCGGGTAGATGCATGCGTGGGGGAGTGGGTAGCTGGATGCACAGGCTGGCAGTAAGTCCCAGCAGAACATGACCAGAAAATGCTGAGAGACTCCAAAGCAGGTAAATGTGTTCTGGTTGATAAACTTAGGCCTCTCCTTGGCTTAACCCATCACTTTCAGTTGAAACCACTTATCTCCCAGCACTGCCCAGAGCATTCAGAAAGATAGTCTAACAGAAAAATCTGGAATCTACAGAGTTGCCTGATTACTAGTTGCAGTTTTGCTCTGATTTGCTGTGTGGCCTTAGACAAGCCACTTCCCCTCTCTGGGCTTCTCTTTGCCATCCTGTACAATGAAGGAATAGGACAAGATCAGGGATGTCCACGTGTTGTCCATCCCCACGCTCTCACCCACACCGGTCTCCAAAGGTTCACTGCAAGCTGAGTTGCCTGGTGACCTTTAAGGAGAGTGTTTCTGTAACTTTAGCAGGCATCAGAATCGGCTGGAGGATCCATTAGCACACAGATCACTGATCCTCGTCCTACAGTTTCTGATTCAGTAGGTCTCGGTGGGGTTGAGAATCTGCATTTCTAACAAGCGCCCACGTGATGCAGATGCTGCTGATCCTGGGACTCCACTTTGAGAACCACTAATCTAGGCATCACTGCCAGCCCCTTCTCCAACAGTCTGCACTTACACCTGGTAGGTATGGGGGTGGGGTTGGAAGCAGCTCACCCTGACCCAGATAAGAGGCCTCCCAGAGCCAATGTCCCATTCTGCTACCCAGAGCAACCTCAGACACGGTGAGAGGGGCCCTCCGCACGCCTGCACCCAGCCCTGCCCCAGGGCCTTGTGTCCACCCTCCCTCCACCATGTGCTGCCCGCCTGCTTTCTCTCTCCTGGAGCCTATGAGAGCACCATGCCTTCTGCCGCCTGCACGCCGCCCTCGGAACAGCTGTGGGCTTAATTATCAAAATAACATTTTAATAGTCTCATAACTGAACTCCCTTCAAAACATGCCAGCGGAGGAGGCGGGAAGGATTCTTTTTAGCACCTCTTCCCGCCCGACTTGCTAATCCGAGACATTTAAGCTGCCAGGAGGTCCAGATGCCCAGCCTGCCCACAGAGCTTCCCCTCCTGCCCTCGGTGCCTGTTGGTTGCCTCCCCGCGCAGAGCACGCCAGACCCCGAGCCAGGAGTCATCGCGGGGGCCTCCCTACTCCTCCTTAGAAAAGGAAAAGCCACTCATTCCCACAAACCCAGTCATAACTCAGGAAAGTGGATCTACTAAGAGAACTTAGGCGATTCATTTGCGATCACCAGGGGCTTTACTCGCTTTTAACACTTTTTTTTAATTAAAAAAAAATTGCTATCACAAGCATTAACTCTGGCTCTTCTTTTCCCTGCTACTCGATGTAATAATTCTACAGGGAGTCCTAGCCGGTATTTAGCTCCTGAGTTAAGCTCCACTAAACAAGCCTAGTGCAAAACTAGCTTCACAAATCACAGTATTTTTCCCTCCCACCTGCCGCAGCCGTTTGACTGTCTTGTTCTTAAAGCTAGCTAACATTGCAGTTAGCCAGCACTCACTAGACCTGGGCTGTGTGCTAAGCATGGAACATGTTGCATGTTATTATGTCTAATCCTCACTGGGCAGTGCAAGGAGAAAGTCCCAACTGCTTCTATGATCCCTGTTTTACTGAAACCCGAGAGGCCTCATGCCTCGAGGTGTACTGCTAACCCTTGGGGGAGCTGGGATGGCGTGTTCTTAGCAAGGACCCTATCCTACCTCCCTGGGTGTTTCCCTGGGTGAACTGTCTCCTAGGCCAGTGCCTCACAAACTTGAATCAGTATGTCAATTGTCTGGGGCTCTTTTTTATTTTTTGGTATCATTAATCTACAATTACATGTGCAACATTATGGTTAATAAACTCTCCACTTCATCAGGTCCCCCCCACTTACCCCATTACAGTCACTGTCCATCAGTGAAGTGAGATGCTATAGAATCACTACTTGTCTTCTCTGAGTTGTACAGCCCTCCCTGCGCCCCCCCAACATTACGTCTGCTAATCGTAATGCCCCTTTTTCCCTCTTATCCCTCCCTTCCCGCCCATCCTCCCCAGTCCCTTTCCCTTTGGTAACTGTTACTCCATTCTTGGGTTCTGTGGGTCTGCTGCCGTTTTGTTCTTTCAGTTTTTTTTTCTTTGCTCTTATGCTCCACATATGAGTGAAATCATTTGATACTTGACTTTTTCGGCTTAGCTTATTTCACTGAGCATAATACCCTCTAGCTCCATCCATGTTGTTGCAAATGGTAGGATTTGTTTTCTTCTTATGGCTGAATAATATTCCATCATGTATATGTACCACTTCTTTATCCATTCATCTACTGATGGACACTTAGGTTGCTTCCATTTCTTGGCTATTGTAAATAGTGCTGCAATAAACATAAGGGTGCATCTGTCTTTTTGAAACTGGGCTGCTGCATTCTTAGGGTAAATTCCTAGGAGTGGGATTCCTGGGTCAAATGGTATTTCTTTTTGAGTTTTTTGAGGAACCTCCATACTGCTTTCCACAATGGTTGAACTAATTTGCATTCCCACCAGCAGTGTAGGAGGGTTCCTGTCTGGGGCTCTTTTTAAAGCTGACTCTGGTTGAGCTGGGCTGGGGTAAGTCCTTGAATACCTTATTTCCAGCACAGTCCTAGGTGATGGGGACGTTGTCAGTCACTGGGCACACTTTGAGGAGTGAGGTTTAAGAGGCAGGGCCTGGAGAAGACCTAGGCCAGCGGCTCAGGATAGTTAGGTCAGAGAGACCAAGTGAGGCCTGGGAGCCTGGGACTCCTCTGGCAACTCAGTCTCTGGCTGGTGGCCCTGGTTCTCTCCTGACCTTCTCACCATCAGCCCAAGTGGTACCTCCAACTCCCAGGAGAGAGCCAGGACAAGGGACTATTTCAGAGGCCAGTATTCTCACCCTACTCTGTTCATTTGATTTCTCAAACCACGCCCAACCTTGGAGCAAGAAGTGGCCTTTGCTCTCTAGAAGAAATTGCCAGAACCAGACAAATATCTTTGGCCCTCATCATATTCCCTGCTACCTCCACTGAGCACCTACTATGTACCAAGATGTGTAAAGGATGAGGTACCTGTGCCTCAGGCCCCTAACTAGTGGATAAGAAAGAATTGCTGATGTCTAGCTCATGGTTCCAGGTGGAATCACGGTGGGGACCCAGGTGACACACAGTCAAGAGCAGAAGTTATGCTGTGCTGGACACTGGAGACATGCTGGAAATCAAGTCCATTTACTATTAGCCCAAATGCAACTAAAGCTATTACCAGTAAAAAGGCAGGCCCTCATGCCACCCCTGGACATTAGCTGGAGGCAGGTAATCTGTCAGAGACTTGGGGCCTCCATAGTCCATTAAGATTTTAGGGAAAGGGACTCAGCCTATGGCAGCCCCTAGCCTGCTGTCAACCATTAAGTAAACTGGCCACTGCCCATTAGAAAATTAAAGAGTTGAGAACCTGCAGAAACCACTCTCTCTACTGGCCAGAGGCCTGCCTACTCTAGGGAAATTCAGCTGAAAGTCCTGAATTCAAGTCCTGCATCTGCCCTTCCATACTGTGTGACCTTAGGCAAATGATTTTTCTTCTCTGAGCCTAAGTTTCATCAACAGTATGAACATAACAGCATGTGACTCGATCACACAATCAAGCACAGAGCAGACACTATTGAGTGCATATATCCTTATCGAAATAAAAGGCCTTCACTTTTTAAAAAATGTAGTTTAATACTATTCAACTAAGTAAGTACTTACTAAGCATCTGCTAAGTCCAGAGCAGAGATGGGGGATGCTGGGGATGCACAGATCCGAGGACGGACAAGTTCCTGTCCTCAGAGAACACAGAATTTAACTGAGAAGGTTATGCATATGATATCATCAAAGGCAGAGGACAGACAGTTCCTCTCTGCAGGAAGGATGCTCTGAGCTGTCTCCAGCAATGGGGGAGACTTATAGACAAAGAAAACAATAACACAGCAATAATAATACCAAACCTGTACCCACTCATCACTCCTCTGTGCCAGCATTGTTCTAAGCACATCACATACCAGCTCATTTACTTCTCATAGTCACCCGAACGGGCACGTACCGTTATCACCACCATTTCGCTGAGGAGAAAATTTTCCATGACCTGCCGGCAGCCACCAGCTCATAGGGAGCAGAAATGAGACGTGAACCCAGGCAGAGTCCATGTTCTCAGCCACTTGGTTCTACTGAGGCCACGGCCCCTAGAAGCCAGCCAGGAGCCAGTATCTCCCCAAACATAGAGAAAGGGAGGGCTGATACCTCACTTGGAGCCCTGTGGACAGTGAAGGGGAGTCCACGCAAGATTGGAAAGGTAATGGCAGGGAGTCCTGCACTGCAGAAATTGCAGCAGGTAAGCGCAGCGGGCCAAGACCCAAAGTGACTTGGGCACCCCTGGCAGCTCCCGCCGTCCTTGCTTGGAGAAGAGCATTTCCCTGTACCCTGCTGACGGCCACACTGCAGGAGCGGCTCCCATTCTCCTTCCAGTGTGCAGGCTTGAGAGGTCCCTCTGAGACACGACACCTCTGGTTCCCAGAGACCCAGCTCCTAGCCACCTGGAGCAGGGCTGGTTCTGAAACTCTGCACTCGCATCACAATTAAGGTCCAAACCTGCTTTGGCTGGACACGTGCAGGCACACACACCATTGATGAGTGGAGGAGAACGTAGGTGGGATAGGTGCCCAGTGCCTGGATATGGAGGGATGGCACTGGCATGGGGAGCCCTGGGAGGAGAGGCACTGCAGAGGCAGAGCAACAGTATTCCAAAATCCTCACCTCTCTGGGCAGGGAGCCGGGCATGTCATTGTCCCTGGCCTTTGAAGCCACCCAAACGGCACCAGTCCCAGCAAACACCCCTGACAGGACAGGAATCTGACTCTTGTCCGCAAGTGTCCTCCTGCCCAAGGCCCCGTCACCATCCATCCCGCATGAGGCTTCTCATCTGGTCTGCTGGTTCAAGCTGGGGAGGGCCCTCTTCCATTTGTTAAAGATTGTCTTCATTTCCTCCACCCTCTCACAACTGCACTTTTCAGAACAGGAAATTAAGGGAAGAGAAACCGAGGGCTTTCGGGGTTTTTCCTCTCTGCTCCAGGGAAAAACAGACACTCATCCCGTCTGAAATTGCTTCACTCTGCGAGCCTGTGGGCCGTGGGAGCCCTCCCACCACAGACCAGCAGAAAATAGAGTTTGTTTCTCTGTCTTCCAGCCCCCAACCAGCCTCTGCCTGCTCACCTGCCCTCCTCCCTCCTCCCGCTCCTTTCTGCCTGGCACACAGCTAGAGGCAGGGGTCTCGTGGCTCCATACGGCTGCCTGGTGCCAAGGAGCAGGGCACGGGCTCCCACAACACGCAGCCCAAGAAGGGGAGGAGAAGCAGCAAAAACCCTTCCCGCTGCCTCCCACGCCCCCGAACCACACGGCCTTCAAATAACCCTGGACCACAGCCCTTCCCGGGAAAGCAGACCCAAGGACCTTTTGTTCCCTGAAATATTCAGGTTTTCAGGTCATTCTCAGGCCTTGCCAGGAATGCAGTATGCTCCTGGCTTGAACAAAATGCTCTGGTGTTAAAATATTCATCTGGTTGTGGTTGGGACTGAGATGGGCTATGTGTGTGTGTGTGTTTCAGAGAAACAAAAACATTGTTTTCCCCTCTTTCTCTGCTCCCTAGTACACCTTGATTTTGGCAACATTTTCCTAGATTCCTCAATGGTTTCCCAGGATGCAGAGAGTAGGAGATGGATAGATTCAACTAGTTGTTGCCTCTCCAAGGGAAAAGGGAGAGATAGTAGATGTTTCCCTGGAAGTTAATTCAACCTAAAGCTGGGCCCTGGGAATATTCTAAGTAATTAATCTCTGTCCCCCTCCCGCCCATGTGCCACCGCCCACAAAAGCCTGCTACCAACCAGAGGACCAGGTGAACGCACAGCCACTGACCAGGCCCCCAGTGGGGAGGACGCCTCTTGGGCCAGCTGGGCCAGGCTGGGGCCCTCAGGATGCTTTAATTAGCACTCACTCTGCCTCCTTCCCTTTGCTCTCCAGTTCTCGCCACAGAAACCTGTCAAGCGTCCACCCTGAGGACTGGGAAAATCAGCTACCTACTGGCCCTGGTCTTTAACTAAAGGCTCAAGCTCGATTACACTGCAGACCTTGGGGACCTCCAGAGTGGTAGCTGGAGAAAGGGCTGTTGGTGGGCATGGGGGGAGCAGAAGGAGGGGCTGGGCAGGCTGAGTACACTTCCATCCCCTGCCCAAGAGGAGCTGGGGAAACCGAGGCTGGAGAATGAGTAACATGATTCACAGTGGGTGGGGGAGGCAGGGGATCCTGCCAGGCCTCGCTCCATCCTTCCTAAGGGAACAGCCAAACTATCTGAGGGCAGAGAACACAGACACCCAGGTGGTTAGTCCTGGGAAGCAGAGGACCTCCCCCTCGGGAGGGCACAGGAGGGCGCAGGCACAAGCTACCAACTGCAGGCCCAACACATCACTGTACCAGCAAGTTGGTCTATCTCCCATTCAAATGTATCTTGAATCACCCACCATGGACCATCGTCTCTAGGCCAGGAGAACAGCAGGGGCCGCCCACTGGACCGAGAGCTTTCACTTTTGCTCCTGATAATCTCATCTCCACCCAGCAGCCAGAGCCATCTTTTTACAAGCTTAAAATAGGAAAATGTCACTGGCCACTGAAAGCCCTGCACTGGTTTCTTATTGCAGAGAATAAAATCCCATTTCTTGACCACACCCTGTGAGGCCAGACATTGCCCAACATCTCACTTCACTGACCTATGGTCTTTTGCCAGCCCTACACACCAGCTTTCGGTTCCTGGAAGATGCCGCCGCATTTCCAGCCTCAGAGCTTATGCTCTGTCCCAGCCTCTGCACCAGGTTGGCGTCTTCTCATCCTATAAACCTCAGCTTAACTGACATTCTCCCCAGGCTTCTCCATCCCCACACTAGTAACACATCTCTTCATTTGTAATTATGAATTGGCTTGATTGCCTGTTTTATCTTGGCTTTCCCACCTAGACAATGAGCTACGTGAGCATGGGGGAACACATTTAGTCACTCACCAGAGCCCAGCACAGTGCCTGGAGCTGAGCAGTCCCTTAATGGATGTTTGTTGAATGAATTAAAGAATACATGGCTGCCAGTTAGCTCAAAGCAGAACTTCCCGGTAGTCAGAGATGAAGAAAGGAGGGCTATAAACACTGAAGACCAATTGAAGCTGGTAAAATATTCTTCCAACCTGCATTATCAACCAACCTTGCCTGCTCCATCATAATTCCAGATCATATTTGGATTCAGACGTTTAAGAAGTCAGAGAAGCAAATGTTATACAATGCTCTGAGAAAGCCCCTGAGGTTCTGTTTTCGAGGGCAGGAAAGTTTCACTTTCATAAAGCCCAATAAACTCTTGCTTCCACTGAGCAGGCAGCAGAGATGCACTCAGAGAGCCTATGGGGCACTCTGGATCGGAGATCGTGACAACACAGCCTGTGACCAGAATGTGGGAGTCGCCGGGCCCAGCCAGGAGCAGAGCCCAAGGCCTGGCTGGGCCCAGCGCAGCTCCAAGAAAGGGCCCTGAGAGTTCACGGACTGAGCAGATTTACATCCCAGCCATGATATTTATAACAATAAACGATTCACGTGATTGCCAGAGCCCACAGCAATCCTCCTTGAGAACTGTGTACCAAAAAACAAACACATACTCACCAAAAAAAAAAGCAAGAGGAGGAGAAGAGAGGCTGTGTGTTCCTCCATCCCTACTGATGTGGGCTCACCCTTTACTCTAATGTAATCAGAAGAACATTAAACATTTCTAAAGTCTCCTCTCTTTTCCATGGCTGATTAAGCAGCTGGGAGCAGAGAGTTTACTGTGAAAAAAGCAAACAACGATGGGCCATCCGAGGTAAACATTACCTTAGGAATGGAAGCTGAGATGCACAGCTCCATTGTCAGAGGGATTATCATTACAATACTTAAAATAACATTTATAACACTTACTGAAATTACACGAATGAAGTCTGCAGAGACATGGAAATGAAATCAGCTCAATGTGTTTTTATAAGAATACTGAAATCTCTGTCCCTTGGAGGAAAGTTATAGGCATTAGCAGTTTTTGCTGGGCTTCCATTAGCTGGTAAAATTTGAATACTGTTTTCTTAGGTGAGCTCTAATCTTCTTTGAATCCTCCCAACACATTTTCTCTGTAAAAAATTGTAGTTAAAAATTTAGTTTGATGGAATGATATTTAAGTGCTTTTCCTCATCTTACTCCCTGAAAGCGCCCGAGAGAGTCTCCCTGTGATGTGTTCAAACGAAATAATATTTTCATTTCCCCGTTTCTCTTTGTTGTCTTGTGTGATGAAAAGTAACATTTCTTTTCTTTCAATCCTATTAAGCGAGGTTCGAGGAATGCCAGCCACTCAATCCAAATGCGATCTGGCAGACAGGCACTCTGCTTAAAAAACAGGGCCTGACAACCCAGGTTTCTGTCAGGAGTTGACATGTCACCAGGCATTGGATCTGAACAACATTTCCTGAGCAATAACCAAGTTTATCATCAAGCTGGGTGGGTTTTTTCCTTCCTTCTCTCTCTCTCTCTCTCGTTTACAGCAGACACACTGGGATCTTTGATTCCAGTGTTTGGTCATTTGCATACACTCTGTCTTCCCAGTCCTGCAACTCCCCATGCTCACATGTTCTCCTGAGCCTGCCTGACACCTACCCTCAAGTGGGGACACGGGAAACTGGCCCATTCTCCTACTGCAGAGCTTGCCCTTTAGAACAGCGCCCTCCACCTCCCACCGCAGGAAGGGCCCTGAGATCCTGCCCTACCCCTTTCTGAATCTGCTGTATCTCCCTCAGTCCTCTTCTCATCTCTCCACATTGCCATCATCAAGAAAAGTACCTTCGCCTTATTCAAACTCCACTTCACTCTTCGAAACCTATTATCAAATGTCACCTCCTCCCTGAAGCCCTCCCCAGCATCCAAAGACATCTCTGCTCCTGTTGCACTGTGCAAATGCTTTTACTCTACCCAGAAGGATGTGATTAAATAAATTATGCTACAGGCATCCAATAAAACACTATACATACCGGTTTTCATTATGGAGTAAAACCAAAAACATTAATATGGAAATATGTCCATGGTACAATACTAAAAAGTGATGTAAGCAAGATGCAGAATAACAAACATAACTGATCCCATCTGAATGATACATGTGTATATGCAGAAAAAAATTATCGGAGGACACCCAAAAATCATCAAGAGTGGTGGGTGATTTCTGGGGAGCAAGAATTGGAGGAGGAGCCATGCTTCTGTGTTATTGGAATCTTTTCTCCATGTGCAGGGATTACTTTTCTGATTCAGAAATAATAAAATCCATTCATTTTGATGAAAAATACATAGTAGTGTCATTTTGAACTCACTGAAATGCATGCCATCAGAGGACTCATTGCCATCACTAGTATCAATCTAATCACACAACTTTCTCAATGAGCCACACTCCCTATCTGTGTGAATATCTTGCCAACATTCAACTATTTGTTTATTGCATATATAGAAACCCTCCAAAGATGTGATTCTCTTAGTGTCCTGCTCAAAAATAAGCTCTGACTTCCTCTCTTTGCCTGGCTTGCTGGAAAACAGAAGGAAAAGTCAGCCAAGAACTACAGGGCAACCTCAGAAGCCACCCCTGGGCTACAATCTCAGGTCACAGCAAAGGGACAGGACTCCTCGGGCCCCTTACTGGCCTGATGGCAACAACTGGTCATCTTTGGGACATTTTGGCCAACTTCTGATGATTGGTTTTCTCATTTCATGTACGTTCCTATCCTTAGATGGAAGAACAGCTAGAACAATATGGCCAGATATGCTGCTGACAGGGCACTGATATTGGAGTTCTTCAGATAAAACTGCTATTTGATATTACAAAAACATATTGTGATTAGCTAATTCCATCATATGCGGGTGGAAAAAGTCAAAATGGCAATACCACTTCCTTTCTATATGATATGTCAATGGACCCAAAATAATTTGGAAACAAATCTATTTAGGTACAGAAACATTAAACTTATCCATTTTATTCTAATGACTTGTCTTTACAAATACATTAACCACCTACAAGTGCTCAACACTTATGCCTTTCATATGCAGAAGCACACGCGGGCATGCACACACACAAGCTCACCCTTTCATATGCAGAAGCACACGCGGGCATGCACACACACAAGCTCACCCTTTCATATGCAGAAGCACATGCGGGCATGCACACACACAAGCTCACCCTTTCATATGCAGAAGCACACGCGGGCATGCACACACACAAGCTCACCCTTTCATATGCAGAAGCACACGCGGGCATGCACACACACAAGCTCAACTGCCCGCTGCCCAGAGGGGAAGGTGCTCAAAGCCAGAGGATGCACCAGATCTACACCCAGGAACGCCAGGTCGCCTAGCACTCTGACAGAGCACCAGTGAGCAGTCAATAACATATACTGATTCTGTCCAGGCATTTTGTCCCATAACTAAATACAACAACCCTGGGAACAGCAACAATTTGCCCAGAAGTTGAGAATCCAAAGGATATCTGCTACTTTGCTTTATAAATTAAAAACTATTAAATTATTTTAAATTATGGACTGGAGTGATGGGGAGGAAGAAATTAGCATCTGAAATGCTAAGGAATATGTCCATCACAGACCTGGCTTATTCACTGAGCAGATACGAGGCCTGGAAATATGCTGGAATGACCTAGATGACCACAGGCATTGTCCACCAGGCTTAAAAAGTCCCTTCCTTTGATGCTGGTTTGTAGGCACCAATGCCCGCATGCTCAGTGAAGGAAGACATAGGAATGCAAACCTCTCTCATGTCGTCTATGGAAACAGGGGCTGTGGATGTACAAAAGACGACTTTTGGCAGCCCATGTCAAGTAACAGAAACGACCCCAACCCCAGCAGCCCCTGTGCCCCTTAGTAACTAACTGTGGTGCACAAAACAAGGTCTATCAACACCATGTTAGGACCTGGGCCTCTACTAAGGAATGAACTCCGAGTGGCTGCTTTCTACTGCATAAGCCTGGGGCATCCTTTCCCTTGTCCTAAAACCACATTTTTCAAGCTTAACAGAGGGCTGCTGACCTTTGGTTTTCTGGGGCTTTTCTAACAAGTCCATAGCATACCCTTCCCAACCCACCGTGATGGAATTGCTAGGGTTATCTGTGTTAGTCTGCTAGGGCTACCATAACAAAATATTACAGACTAGGTGGCTTAAACAACGGAAATTTAGTTTCTAGGGTTTCAGGAAGCTTAAGTCCAAGATCAAGGGGTCAGCAGGATTGTGTTTTCCTGGGGCTTCTCCCCTTGGCTTGCTGGCAGCCTCCTTCTCGCTGTGTCCTCACATGGTCTGTCCTCTGTGTGCATGCCTGGTGTCTCTTTGTGTGTCCATATTTCCTCTTCATATAAGGACACCAGTCATTGTACATTAGGGCCCACCCTAGTGGTCTCATTTCAACTTACCCACTTGTTTAGAGGCCCTATCTCCAAATATTATCACATTCTGAGGTACAGGGGATTGGACCTTCGACATACAAATTTAGGGGAGACCTACTCAGGTCTCTGTCATTCCAAAAGGAAGGAATTCATTTGTCTCCTCTGTCAGCCCCACCCCCGCACCCACCCCACTACCAGCCGTGTCCTTAGCAAAGGGCACCTTCCCCAGGCCTCTCTGGGTACTGCCGTGCCTTTGTCAAGGTGGGGATCAGAAATGGTCATAGGGTTCCAGAGAAAGGTGGCACGCTAGCTATTCCCCATCACCACCACCATTTTCCACATTTCCTTCTGGCTGTGGCAGAAGGGAACTGAAGACAACCTCACCCAATCCCTGCGCCAGAGCCCTTCAGGGTGACAAGGCCCAAAGGGAAGACCCAGTACAGAAATAATCTAATTATGATCAAAGGGACAGCTACAGGTGGCCACCAGACCACAGACAAGGGTGGGAGATGGCTAAGACACAAGCAACAACTCAGCCTCTCACCCCTGCGGAGAAGCAGCCAAAACCTCCCTCCCCCACCAACTTCCCGGTTTCCCTCAAAACCTCCTATCTTTCAGACCCACGCACCCGCGGCCACCCCATTCCCGGGAGCAGCCAGCCACCGCTGCATGGGCCTTGGAAGGAGGCGTATGCATTTGTCGGTGTTTTTTAGTTGTATGCATTTTTTAAAATCTATTCACGTGTGCGATACAGCCTGCCTCTGCCACAGAGGGCATGCTTTGCAGTCTGAATCGGCAAATTTGTTAACTGACTGTTGAGTCTAATGTTATACCACTATTCTGCCTCTCGTTAGCAACACAAATTACAGGCAATTAGCCGGCTGACTGTTCAAAGGCAGTTCAATTTCATGTATAAAGAGAACTATATAATGCTTAATGTATCTATCAAATGTAATAGCCCAAACAAAATTAATGATATGAATACAATGAGTGCTTATATGGGATAATTACAAGGTGTCCATCATGAGAAGCATGCCATGGAGTCAGACACACAATTCAGGCAAACAGTCACCAAAGTTGTTGAGGCTGGCCCAGACTGTTTGGAGAGAGAAAAGTCATTGTAAAGCACAACTTGGCTCAGCCTCTTCTGGTGACAAGCTCAGAGAAGGCAGGGCACAGTGGTGTCTGGAAAACCCAAGTTGTGGCTTCCAGCCCTGAACGAAGCAAGACCCTGAGACTCCGTTTCCTCACCTGTAAAATGGGAACAATATCATCAGCCTCACAGAGCCCCATCTTGGCACAACATAAGCAAACAAGCAAGGAAGAGCCTTGCTACCTCTGCAGGCCTCCCCTGGAGGAAGGTAGCGATGCTGTTGAGGGTGCTATTATTCCATGTGAACGTCCAAGGTGAGGCCCAACAGACCTCTTCCCGCCCGCGTCTCTGACGGAGTAGCGTGGCATGATACAAACGACACTTTGATTTAATTACCCCTTTTTTTTTCCTCCGGTAACTAAACATTTTCCTCTGCTCAGTATCCCTGGAATGGCAGGGCCATTCCCAGTGTATTACTTGCATATCTATAATTAAATAATTAAGAATTGTTCAAGCCCTTCCAAACACAACAAAAGGCAATGATTATTTCAAACCCACTTTAGGAAAAGTCAAGCCCCTATCACTTCCATTTTTTGCTAATAGTTATGCAAGGCTGCACGGCAGCATTCCCTCTTGCATGCCAGCACACCAATAAATTAAGATATTCCTGGCCGCATCTGCACGAGGGAAATTAGAGCATTACCTGGTCCCCGCCAGTGTGCCAGCTCCGAGCGGCAGGCGCAGCCCACGCTGGGCGACCAGCTGTCTGCGAATGTGGTGTGTGGATCACAGCTCAGAGCCAGGGGATCTCTTAGGAGGCCTGCTCTAATATCACAACTGCCTCGCTGCAGGACTGTTCCCTTCACAGCACAGTATTCAAACACTCTTCCGCTTCTTTCTTTCCAGCTCTGGACCAGGGAGAACCAGGACCTGGGGCCTCCAAGCTAGTCCCCAGATGCCAAACGTGCTTGGCTGATTTTTCCTGCTCTCCTGGAGTCTTTGCTGGTGAGGAGATCAGCAAGGCACTTTGTTTTCTGAAACCTCAGCTCCAGATGCCTGGAGGGAGGGGTGACCTCCTTCCTGGTGGGTGTAACATCACTGGGCACAGCGTCTCTGGCTTTGATGGGAACAAGTGGCCCTTGTAGAGGCTTAAACGTCAAAATGATTCCAAAATGGTTTACACAAGCACGAGCTCACTGTCCCAAAAGGAGGCAAAGACCTATTTTCTCAGAAATGGGTGGAGACTTCTGACCCAGGAGGCTAATTTCAAGTGTGTGTACATCTCAGGAAATAGTATTCAGTCTCTGTGTTCCTTTAAGTCAGAACCCCCCTGCCCCACAGGGCTCCCTAGACCCTGACCACGACAGACAGGCCCTGGAAATGGTCCCTGGCTTTAGACAGACAAAAGCAAAGAATGGAGGGCCACCGGCCTCGAGTTTGGCAAATGTATGAGGCATCCAGGATGCAGCCTTTTTGGCAAGCAGAGCCTGAGACGCTGCAGGCCCGGGCCAGAGTTGGAGCCTGGCTGGCTGGAAGAGCCAGTTTATGAGCAGTGGGGTTCCAACAGCCAGGAGGGCAGGGGTCGGGGGAAGGGCCAGAGGAGCTGATTCAGGGGCTGCCGCCGAGGCAGAGGATTGAGATGGGAGATTTGACCCTCGAGTGTGAGAGAAGGTGAAGACATTTTCAGACATGTTGAGTTGCATGGCCAGTGGGCAACTGGCTGTGAGGGCAGAACGTGAGAGAGAAGGGCTGGTGACCATGGAGTCAGATGTGCACGAAGACAAGTGTCTAGGGAGTGGCGAACAGGAAGGACCACAAACGTCATCAGCTTCCACAATCAGAAGTCACTGGTGACTCTGGCAAGAAGAGTCCCAAGGGAACAACAAGCTCTCTTTAATGCCTCTGAGCTTGTGTTGTACCACACCTAGAATTATCCTTCTCTACTCTCCCCAACCCAAGGAACTCATCCTTCAGGGCCCAGCTCAAATGCCCCTCCGCTTTCAAACCTCCACTGATCACTCTCTGTCCTCATATATCTACTCTACCTATACATCACCAGGACAGGCAGTCACTCCCTAACCCATTCACAGTACTTAGGAATTTGCTCATCCACATGTCTGCCTCTCCCATTGGATGAGATATTCCTTTAGTATGGGAGCTCTGTTTGCCTTGGTTCAGGATCCCCAGTGCAAAGCCTGACACAGAGTTGGCAGATAAAGACTAGAAGCATGAGCAGAAATACATTCCAAGCCTGGGGTAGAGTCTGAGACCCTGTGGATCTTCCCTGTTAGCAGGGGGGCTACCTCAAAGGTTGCGTTTGGGGTTAACTCTCCTAATCAAAGGGGTCAGTTATCAGAGGGCCCTAGGGATCCTGTGTGTTTTATTTGGAGCACTGGACAAACACCTTCCCACCTGGGCACACCTGAGGCCTCTGCCCAAATGGGTGACAGCCAGCTCTCATCTGACAGAATGGAGGCTAAGCCCCATGCCCAAAGGACAAAGCACCCTTAGAGTCCCATGACAGCCGCCCACAGTAAAAACTGGATTCTTCCCACTGAGTATAAGCTGCTGCAAATTGCACTGCACCCTTCTTGGCTTCATGGGTAGGTCAAATTCCACTCAAGCTGGTCTCATCAGTGCCCAGATGTGCCACATCCTTCTGGACGTCTTTGTGGAGCACTCCATTCTCTCTATTCTCTTTCCTGATGAAAAGGTGTACTCCATCGTAAATTGCTTACATCATGAGATGTTTTCTCTGGTTATGTCTGCCTCCCAAATACGTTGAAAGTTTCCAAGGGGCAGAAACGAATCCTTCACCTTATCTCTATTTTCCTTGACCCAGACCTGAGTACAGGAGCTTGGTAAGGAAATCTGATAGGCAAGGACAGGGAAAGTGCCGCCTTGCCACCCTGGCAGACATTGCCAATCAAGCGCCTATCTGCTATCTCTGTGATGAATGAGTCACTCATGGAACTTGATTGCTCCTGTCAGTCTTATTTGGTGGCTGCTCTCCATCAGAAATGGAAGGAGCTGGGAAATGCAAGACTTCCAGAAGGTCCCAAGGAGGGACTGCCCAGAGTGCCAGTGTGTTTGGATGGAGCCCCTTTCTGAGGCTTTCCCCAGCCCTCCTCGGTACACAGCTGAAGAGGTCAGAGAGAATCATAAGAAACAAAGGGGAGAACCACTATTCCAATTCTCAGCACTTCTTTCTAAGAGTCATGGCAATACCTCTTCCCACTCAGCATTCCAGAAGTCGGCAACTCAAAGTCCAGAGCAAAGAGGGAAACCCGCCTCCCTGAGATGTGCCCTTATCAGGCTTCTGGCCGCCCACCCCTCCAAAGTCAGACAAAGAGATAAGATGAAGGGTGGAGGACTCTGACGCAGTTCACTGGCTGCTCTGAATATTCGTTTATAAACATTCTTTCTTCCTCCTTTGCTACTTGCTCTTCTCTGGGCTGAGAAACGTAGCTCCAGACCTGATCTGGGTATCACTTTTCAAATGCCCAAATCCCTGTAAAGGTTTAGTGTCTAGCTGTGTGCATTTTGCTCAGTATTAACATGTTCAATGGAGTACTTTGATTTTTTTTTTATCTAGACGCCAGAAGCTGGTGAATATATGCTTCATAGCTTCAGATAAACCTTTTGTTCTTCTGGGGCTGATCAGCTGGTAGAGCAGCGAGAGGGAGAAGGGGAGGGGAATTCACAGGGGCTCAGCGGTTTCAAAAAGTCAAATTACCTCTGAGCCATAGCAAGGCTGATAATTTAAATGAAAAAATATATATACAGGCTGCAGCACACAACACCGTCTCTGGTAGGACTTTTAATGAAGCCCCAGTTGTGATGACACTGAAGCCGGGAACGCTACAGTGGGATAATTACTTGGCTCCCACACAGCTGAGTTCCATAGATGCATTATTAACAGCACATTCCTCGCCATAACGAGAGCTGAACAGAGGTAAGCTCCACAGACCCTGGCGTCCGCCATTAGCGGCCTGGTGCAAACACAAATGAGTGTTTTCACAAAAGCATGCAAAGGTTGTGAAATTCCAATGAATCCTGCGCTGGGCAGTGGAGATGGGGTGGAGGGGAAGGGGAAGGGGGAGAGGGAATATCTATATCTATATATCTATCTACACACACACACACACACACACACACACATATATAGTCCATATAGACATGACCAGAGATGTCACCTTTCCCTGCACTATGTACTTAGAGTAAGGCAACCTGGGAAATTATGGAGTCAGAACACATTGATTTTCCAGCAACAGATCCAGGCAGCAGCCCTGATGAAGAATTACAGAGGAAATGCAATAACCTAATTCTCCTCCAACCTGGCCCTGCTGCGCCTGCAGCCCTGAGCTTACCTGGCTGGGGCCATGGGGCGGCACCTCCTGACCTGGGCATGCTGCACAGCTGGGCTCCCGTTTGGTACGGCCAGGCAGTCCCCCGTTCCCTACCCGGTTCCATTCCCAAGCCACTGTGCTTGCCCAGGCCACGTTTTCAGATATGCAGGGATTGCCAGCTGCCTCCAAGTCCAGGGGTCTTCTAGAAAGGGTAAGCCACAGATAAGGGTATTCTTGCTCCCGGCTCACCCCAATTAAAGCTAGGGACAAAGATGCACATATCATTGTTACGTGGGGCCAGAGGGAGCCTATGCATGTCCCATACAGCAGCTCCGGGGCACCAGGTGACTTAGAGGAGGCTGGTGGTAAGCCAGTGCCCAGCCTCATGCTTCCCCATGGTCTTCTCCTCGATTTCACTTCCCTTGGAAGCGTCTGTTTCAAGGTGACCTTGTTTCATGAGTTAGCCCCAGCGTCCCCCGCCTGCTCGCAGAACCAGGGGCCTCCCAGTAATTAACACCCGCACTTGATGAGGTCCAGCTGGCAAACTGACGCGATGCCAGCAACCTCCACTCAACAACCTGGGCTCCTGCAGCCAGGCCCCAGCAAGGACCCCTCCCTCCATGCCATTCTGGCCACCCTGTCCCCGGAGAAGAAGGTGAAAGTCACCCATCGAGCCTGGGTGTTCAGTAGGAAGTTGTTTATAATATAGAAAAGCTACAAGCTCCCACAGGGAACTTAAACTGTGGCCCTTCTGAGAATGAAACACCAAGCAGTCGCAAAAAATGATGTTGCTGAGGTACGTGTACTGACACAGGAAGTTATCACTGTATACTGGTTGGGGGGAAAGCTTACAAAACAGTATAGACATTAAAACTCCATTTAAAACAAAACAGGTGTACAGAAGGAGTACACCATGATTCCATTTGTGTGAAGGAATCGCTGTCTGTTGTCAGGTAGTGGTTATTCTGGGGGTGGGACCAGAAGGGGGCACAAGGTGGTCTTTTGGAGTGTTGGTGACAATGCGTCATGATCCGCGGCTATTTGCACTGATGGGTTCGGTTTGGGAAAATTCAGCAAGCTGAATGCTTATGACATGTGAGCTTTTCTGTATGCAAGTTATGCATCAATAATATGTCATTACATATTTATTGGTATGTGTATTTTTCTGTATAAATATCAAACTTCAATGAAGTGATTTTTTCAAACTGCATTTACACGTGTATGATCAGAAAGAGTCAGGAAAGGTAAACAGCAAATTGTTAACAGCCATTTTGCCTGGGGGGTGAGATTACAGGGGATTTCTCTCTCTCCTTTCTATTTATCAGCATTTTTTTTTTGCAAGGAAAATATTACTTGAGTTAAGAAATATAATTATAAAGAAGAGGGACAAGTCAACTGAAATTATAAGGAACACAACCAGTTAGCAAAATGAATAATAATGACGACCACAACATCATCATCTACTCAACAAATAAAGTATTCAAATGCAGTCTGGGACCTGCTGCACCCGAGCCTTCCGGATGCAGGCTCCCCTAAAAACACAGAGACAGAATTCTTCCGCAGAAGTCACTTACAGAGTGAATTGTCTTTCCCTGGCCTGACCCAAGAGCCTGTGAACTAAAATGTAAATAAACAGCTCCGTGTGCCAGTTCGTCACTGCAAAGCTTATCACGGTCACCCATGCCAGCCAGGAGCCAGCCGGCCACGTGTGACCAGAGAAGAGTTAGACAAAAGACATAGCCTGTGGGACGTTCTGACCCGCTCAGCAAAGCTGTGTGATGCCCACCCACCCACAGAGCTGCCCCCACTCCCCCCACACCCTCCTTGCTCTTTTTAGATCACTTTCTAACAGATCAATTAACTCAGCTATTCCCCAGTTCATATGCCCAATTTCCCACTCATGTTCAAAACACAGATGAGAAGATACAGAAGGTTAGCAAGGCGTCGCAGTAGAGACAGCTCGTGCGGGGAGAGACTCGTCATCCAGGCAGATTGGTCATTCGCCCCCAACTCCAGCAATATCCTTTAAATACCTAATCAAGATTTATTTAAAGGAGAGGGGAAGGTTTTCAAGGGAATGAGTAGAAGGGGGGACCCCTGGTGGCGGCTACAGCCTCTCTGATACTGTCCCCAGCACCGGCTCTGACCCCAGACTCATCCCCACAGAGCAGCACAGACGCTCCGCCTTAACAGACCCTGCCCCCTTAGGGGGCTTCAGGAAAACCTGTCCCTCAGATCGCTGCCCCGCCCCTGCCAGGACCTTTGAGGTTTCCTCCTCTCCAAGAAGTCCCATTTGGAGATACTTCTGGTGGGGCTGTAGCACCTCCCTCAGGTTGGCTCCCAAACTCGGCCTCGACTGTGTGTTCTCAGCCAAGTCACTGGTCCCTCTCTGCTTGTTTTCCTGTCTGTAAAGTGGGAAATCCAGGTCTGGGCCCTAACCTGTTCACAGGTTTACATCTCCAAGAAGCCCTGAGACCACTAGCTGCTGCCATGGACCTAGAAGAGGCCACTTCCTTTGGAAAGTGGGTAGAGATCATTTAGCAAAACACAAGGGAAAAAAATCACTTTCTACCAGAGGAGAGACCAAGAGTTTTGCCAGGGGGCTCCGAAGGCAGCAATTTCTGTCTGTAATGCTCTCCCAGGTCCTTGGTGGAGGGGTGGTGAGCTCACCACCCAGCTGAGGAGGGCCTCCCACAGCGCCTGAGGGGCCCCCAGGGGCAGCTCCCCACCCCCCTGCAGGAGACCAGGATGGAATGTCATCCTAGATTAACTGGGGTTGGCCCAAGCCAGAACAGAACCTAAACACATAATCACCAGAGCACAAAACAAGTCCTCAAAAAATCCCTCTCCGGGGCATCTGCCCTCCTCTGAGGGTGGGGGGCCTCCAGGCAGAGGCCCTGGTACTGGCCTCCCCCAGCAGGAAAAAAGGACATTTTCTGAATTAAGAACCGAAAGCAGCAAACTTCCTCTCAAAAATTGCTCTGGGTGTTCTGAGACCAGGGTCCAGTTGTCTCTCTCTTTATTAAAAATTTCACACTTCCCTTCCCTTTGAAACCTCTTCCCTGCCTTTCTCCTCCCCTTCCATCAGAAAGTTTGGTGGAGAGAAATGGCCACACGCCTGCCCTAGCATAGCCTGCCATCTCTGTGCTGCACGGCCCCAGGCCTCTTCCGGAGGCCAGGGGGGGCTGCCTGTCACTCACACTCGGACACACAAACACCCCCTGCAGAAAGGCAGAGACAAACACAGACACGCACAAGAGCACAAAAACACAAACATCCCACAGATGCCAATACACAGAGTCAAATAAATATACAAGGCCACAAACACACCCAGACCCAAGCCACAGAAACAGCCAATGCACTGACTCCAAATTCACACAGAAGCACAAACACAAACAGGAGACTCAGCAACAAACCCAGAGGCATGAAAACATAGAGGCACAGATAAATACAGATTACACAACCCTCAACAAGGACGAACCCAATATGCAGAAACCAGCGCAAGGCTCAGAGACACCCTCAGGTAGGGCTGTCAACTCAGATACCTCAGAAGAGCAAGGAAGACAGAATCAGGCTGGTTGTTATAAAACTGGACCTCGGTCAGCTGCTCCATGCATGCAGGCAATGCCTAACTGACTTTCAGAACTCCCTGGCAGCCCTTTTCTTGTCTGGGTCCTTAAATTCCTCCTCCTCCCAGCCCTGGCCATTTCCTGAGACCCTGACAGGTACTTCTCCATCGAGCTGCCAACTAGATGGCAGGAGGCAGGACAGGGGGTGCAGGGGTGGTGGGGCTCTCTCCTGCGACTCCAACTGCTTGTTTTCCTCCTAAATGAGGATTGTACAAAAGAGGGGCTCAAGACGTTAAGGTTTCCCTGCCACCCAGGCTGCAGATGGGGCCCACGTGGAGCACAAAACAGCGAGGAGGGACACACCTCACTGGCTGCGGGCAGAGGTCAGATCTTCAGAAACCCCTTTATAACCTGAACTCCCAACATCCCCCTGTCCTGCCTGAATCTAAATTCTGCAAAAGCAGTCAATAGCATCCTCATGCCCTCCCAGCCACAGGACCCCTTAGCCCATATATGGACAGCAGCAACTCTGATATTTTGCACTCCACTGCCAGAATAAACAGCTAAAAATTCTATTTTTAAAGTACAATATCTCCTGATATCCCTACTCATCAATAGGCTAACAAAACATTAATTTTTGCATCTGCTTGGTTCTCAACCGGTAAATTAAGGAATAAACTCAAAAACCAAACCTAGTTTCGCTAATCTTGAAACAGCCGCTGAAACAGCACCAAACTTTCACACCACTCTAGCTTCCTGGAAAATAAACATATCAATTGTCTTTTTAAACCTCTATAGTATTTTGTCAATATTTTTTTATTACAGCAGAGAATGTATAAATATTTTATTATAAACCAAAGGCCTAAAATAAACAGTTTAGTAAATAGTTATTACATTACAAGGAAAAACATCTGTGGAAACTGCTTTCCATGTAATTATTCTTGCTATTTTACATTAGCTCTCAACGTGAATTTCTTTGGCACTAATGTTTCACTTGTTCTAAATCTTCCTCCTTGTTGCTATTATTAAAATCTTAAAAAGGTGCCAAATCTTAAATGAAGAAAAAAAATGATTCACTAGAAATTATTCATATCACAGTGAGCTGTTACTAAACCTGGCGGGGGTGCAGTATTTTCGGTGAAATTAACATAAAATATACAACTGCAAATTATCCAGGAAACAGCTATGTTCTTTATGGCATGCTTTTACATTCGGAAAAAAATGTTCTCCTTCTCTGACTTGCACAAAGCCACAAACAGCTCCATTCCGGCAAGTTTTAAAGGGAAAGTAATAGATGTGTCAAAGGAGCTCCGGCTTTAAGAATGGACAGCAAATAGCTCAGGGGTGGATTAGCCTTAGGTGATTACCAAAGACAATGTCAGAAACGAAGAGAAGGCAAGAAAAACAGCCTGAAGCTTTCTTCCCCTGATTCCAAAGAATGTATTTCCTCTCACAGGCTTCAGCTCTTTCTCCTAAACACAAGAAAAACTGTAACACCATGTAAAATGCAAATCTCGCTGTAAATATTTTATAAAATTGTTGCATACATCCCAAAAGCTATAGGTCTTAATTGAGAGCAGGCGATTTTTCTAGTCAATATATGGAAATGGAAAATGCTAATTTGTGTTTTTCTACTTATGAAAAACCCTGGAGAACAGCAAGCCGCAAATGCACTCACTTTAATATTATAAATATAATTTGGCTCCCTCTTTACCATCCCCACAACCCTGGCTTTTATCTCCCCGTGGCTGCAGAAAGAGAGATGGAGAATCACTTTCACAGCATCAGCCTGGGAGGGCGGGCCTCGGATGATGACAGGGGTGATCCGGCACAGAGCTGTGTGCCCTCTCCCCCCCCCCACCTTCACCACCTAGGGACCCACAGCCAGGGTCACAGCCAGCCAGGAGGCACTGCCCAGTGTTTTATCCCCCCAGGGGGCCAGAAGCAAGAATGAAGGCGGGAGCTTTGGCCATGTGTGCCTCCTCTCTGCCCTGCTGGGCCTGCTTGAGCATCCTTCTCCTTCTGAGGGCCCCAGAGTTCCTCTGGACAGGGATAGACGTCCCTAAGGGCCACTCCTGAAGCAGCCGTGATGAACGTGAGCAGTTGGCAAGATGGCTGGAGCGCTCCAAGTTGGGAAAGCCTGCTTCTAAACTCCAAAGACAGATTAAGGTCTCTGCCCATGATCCCGGAGAGCCTGCCCCTCCTCGCAAGGGGAGCCCAGACCCCTCAAGGGCCCATACACCCTGCCTCATAGTGCAGTTCCCTTCAGGAATGCTGCAGGTCTTCTACCTAGAGCTGCACTGTGGCTACTGAGTACTTGAAACGTGGCTGGTCCACACGGACATGTGCTGTCAGTGCAAAATACACAGCAGATTTCACAGACTTAGACTGAGCAAAAGAACGTAAAAAATTCTCATCAATATATTTTTAAGTTGATTAGATGGTACGATCAAAATATTTTGGCTATATGGGGTTAAATAAAAATATTTCTATTTCATCTGTTTCCTTTTACTTTTTCAAGGCAGCTTGTAACACATTTAAAATTACACATGTGGCTCGAATCTTACTTCCCTTGAACAGCATGCTCTAGAGAAGGCTCTGGTGTGCTGCGTAAAGCCTGCATTGTGTTCACACGTGTGAGCACAGCTCTTAGACAACATGCAAATGGGAGGTCCCCAACGTTATGATCCTACAGCTCTACAGGTCTCAGAGTCTGGGATTCCATGATCCCATAAATCTATACGCCTGTAGTTCTAAGAAAGCATTACGATGCTACAAGATTCCATTACTGCTGCTTTCCAGCATTTAACAAAGGCTTTACAATGACAGTCAGGAAGCAGGCAGGTCCTGCGGCCTGGTATCGCCTATGCCTCAATCAAAAACAGCACCAGGGTAACTGGGTTCCAGGAAGAGGGCAGCATGAGCAGGGCAGCGGAAATCTCCTCCCAAAACCATACAAATCTATGAAAATACAGCAAATATAACTACTCCTAAAAGAGAGACCAGAATTTACAGGACAGCGCACAGCCTGCATCTGCACGTGAGAGGACTTGGAACTCCCCAAGGCGGGTAAGATACGGAGCCGCGACCCGGCGGGACCCGAGCACTCCCCCACCCCAGGTCACCGGCGGGACGAGAGGATTCAGAGCTGGGAGGGAGTGGAAGTACATGCCCATGAAATAACCAGCCCTGGTGGTCTGTGCCAGGAGCACTGACACACACCGCATGGTGCATCCGATATTGGAGAGGGAGAAGGTGCAGGTTTTGAGCTGGGAACGCACCCGGGTCTGTGCAGCTGGCACCCAGGGACAAGAGAAAAGTGTGCGCTGTTTTTAGCGGTCTTGGAGAGGTGGGGGGCCCAGCAAGGGAACACGATCACCCCAGCACGCTCAGCCCAGCGGCCTGGGAGTCCCGAGGAATTTCGGACCCCTTGGCTGGCGACTGGGAAAAGGTAGCTACACTGAAACTTTACACAGAGAGCAACAGCCTCCCATTCGTTCCCGCCCCAGCCATTGCTACAAAGAGAGGCGTGGCAGCGGCTGCGGAATAGTGGAGCAACAGCGCCACCTACAGCATCCTTACAGAATCCACTCCCGGTGGGCGTTTTTTCTTTTTGTTTTTCTCCTTTCATTTCTTTCTCTCTTTTTTTCCTCTTTTCTTTCTCTTCCTTCTTTTCTTTTTGTTTTTGTTTTGTTTTGTATGTTTGTTTTTAGTCTTAAAGAGCCCAGCTGATATACATGGCACCTACCAGCAACGACTTCTATCGTCATGAAAAGACAGAGGAATATGGTACAGACAAAGATCACCCAGACCCAGACCACACCTGAGAGGGAACCTGAACGGATGGAAATGCACAATCTTCCTGAAAAAGAATTCAGAATAAAAGTCATAACCATACTGATGGATCTACAGAGAAATATGCAAGAGCTGAGGGAGGAAGTGAGGGAAGTCAGGAAAGACAATGCAGAAGTGAGACAAGCCATCGACGGGCTTAGCAGCAGACTGGACGAGATGCAAGCGACTGTTAATGGAATAGAAATCAGAGAACAGGAATACAGAGAAGCTGAGGCAGAGAGAGATAAAAGGATTTCTAGGAATGAAAGAATATTAAGAGAACTGTGTGACCAATCCAAACGAAACAATATTCGCATTATAGGAGTACCAGAGGAAGAAGAGAGAGAAAAGGGGATAGAAAGTGTCTTTGAAGAAATAATTGCTGAAAACTTCCCCATGCTGGGGAAAGAAATAGTCTCGCAGTCCATGGAAGCTAACAGTTCTCCTAACACAAGGGACCCAAGAAGACAACACCAAGACACATAATAATTAAAATGGAAAAGATCAAAGATAAGGACAGAGTATTAAAGGCAGCTAGAGAGAAAAAAGATCACCTACAAAGGAAAACCCATCAGACTATCATCAGACTTCTCAACAGAAGCCTTACAGGCCAGAAGAGAATGGCATGATATATTTAACGTAATGAAACAGAAGGGCCTCGAACCAAGAATATTGTATCCAGCACGATTATCATTTAAATATGATGGAGGGATTAAACAATTTCCAGACAAGCAAAAGCTGAGAGAGTTTGCCTCCCATAAACAATCTCTACAGGATATCTTAAAGGGAACTGCTCTAGAGGGAAACACTCCTAAGGCTAAAAAGATGTCACCAGACAAAATAAAATCATAGCAAAGAAAGCAGACCATCCAAATACTAACTAAAGGCAAAGAATAAAACACCTAGTATATAAAGAATGCAGGAGGAAGAATAAGAAGGGAAAGAAATAAAGAAACATCAGACTGTGTTTACAATAACTTAACAAGAAAGTTAAGTTAGATTGTTAGATAGTAAAGAAGCAACCCTTGAACCTTTGGTAACCATGAATCTAAAGCCAGCATGGCAATAAGTACATATCTATCAATAATCACCCTAAATGAAAATGGACTGAATGCACCAATCAAAAGACACAGAGTAACAGAATGGATAAAAAAGCAAGACCCATCTATATGCTGCCTACATGAAACTCACCTCAAACCCAAAGATATACACAGACTAAAAGTGAAGGGATGGAAAAAGATATTTCATGCAAACAACAAGGAGAAAAAAGCAGGTGTTGCAGTACTTGTATCAGACAAAATAGACTTCAAAACGAAGAAAGTAGCAAGAGATGAAGAAGGACATTACATAATGATAAAGGGGTCAGTCCAACAAGAAGATATAACCATTATAAATATATATGCACCCAACACAGGAGCGCCGGCATATGTGAAACAAATACAAACAGAATTAAAGGACGAAATTGACAATAATGCATTCATTTTATGTGACTTCAACACACCACTCACTCCAAAGGACAGATCAACCAGACAGAGAATAAGTAAAGACACAGAGGCACTGAACAACACACTGGAACAGAGGGACCTAACAGACAACTACAGAACTCTACACCCAAAAGCAACAGGATACACATTCTTCTCAAGTGCACATGGAACATTTTCCAGAATAGACCATATACTAGGCCACAACAAGAACCTCAGTAAATTCAAAAATACTGAAATTCTACCAACCAACTTCTCAGATCACAAAGGTATACAACTAGAATTAAATTTTAGAAAGAAAACAAAAAGGCTCAAAAATACATGGAGACGTAACAACATTCTCCTAATTAACCAATGGGTTAACGACCAAACCAAAACAGAAATCAAAGAATATATGGAGACTAATGGCAACAACAACACAAAGCCACAACTTCTGTGGGATGCAGCAAAGGCAGTTTTAAGAGGAAAGCATATTGCAATCCAGGCCTACTTAAAGAAGAACATTCGCAAATGAATAGTCTAAAGACACAATTACTGAAATTGGAAAAAGAAGAACAAATGAGGCCCAAAGTCAGCAGAAGGAGGGACATAATAAAGAACAGAGAAGAAATAAATAAAATTGAGAAGAATAAAACAATAGAAAAAAATCAATGAAACCAAGAGCTGGTTCTTTGAAAAAATAAACAAAATAGATAAACCCCTAGCCAGACTCATTAAGAGAAAAAGAGAATCTACACACATGAACAGAATCGGAAATGAGAAAGGAAAAATAACAACAGACCCCACAGAAATACAAAGAATTATAAGAGAATATTATGAGAATCTATATGCTAACAAGCTGAAAAACATAGAAGAAATGGACAACTTCTTAGAAAAATACAACCTTCCAAGACTGACTAAGCAAGAAACAGAAAAACTAAACAAACCAATCACCAGCAACGAAATTGAAGCAGTAATCAAAAAACTACCCAAGAACAAAACCCCGGACCAGATGGATTCACCTCTGAATTCTACCAGACATATAGAGAAGAAATAACACCCATTCTCCTTAAAGTTTTCCAAAAAATAGAAGAGGAGGGAATACTTCCAAACTCATTCTATGAAGCCAGCATCACTCTAATACCAAAACCTGGCAAAGACCTCATCAAAAAAGAAAATTACAGACCAATATCCCTGATGAACGTAGATGCAAAAATACTCAACAAAACATTAGCAAACCGAATTCAAAAATACATCAAGAGGATCATACACCATGATCAAGTGGGATTCGTCTCAGGGATGCAAGGATGGTACAACATTCGAAAATCCATCAACATCATCCACCACATCAACAAAAAGAAGAACAAAAACCATATGATCATCTCCATAGATGCTGAAAAAGCACTTGACAAAATTCAGCATCCATTCATGATTAAAACTCTCAACAAAATGGGTATAGACGGCAAGTACCTCAACATCATAAAGGCCAAACCCACAGCTAACATCATACTTAACAGCAAGAAGCTGAAAGCTTTTCTTCTAAGATCGGGAACAAGACAGGGATGCCCATTCTCTCCACTGTTATTCAACATAGTACTGGAGGTCCTAGCCATGGCAATAAGACAAAACAAAGACATACAAGGCATCCAGATTGGTAAAGAAGAAGTCAAATTGTCACTATTTGCAGATGACATGATACTGTACATAAAAAACCCTAAAGATTCCATTCCAAAACTACTAGAACTAATATCTGAATTCAGCAAAGTTGCAGGATACAAAATTAACACACAGACATCTGTTCCTTTCCTATACACTAATGATGAACTAACAGAAAGAGAAATCAGAAAAACAATTCCATTCACAATTGCATCAAAAAGAATAAAATACCTAGGAATAAACCTAACAAAGGAAGTGAAAGACCTATACTCTGAAAACTACAAGACACTCCTAAGAGAAATTAAAGAGGACACTAACAAATGGAAATTCATCCCATGCTCTTCGCTAGGTAGAATAAATATTGTCAAAATGGCTATACTACCTAAAGCAATCTACAGATTCAATGAAATCCCTGTCAAAATACCAACAGCTTTCTTCAATGAACTGGAACAAATAATTCTAAAATTCATATGGAACCACAAAAGACCCCGAATAGCCAAAGCAATCCTGAGAAGGAGGAATAAAACAGGGGGAATTATGCCCCTGACTTTAAGCTCTACTACAAAGCCACAGTAATCAAGACAATTTGGTATTAGCACAAAAACAGACCCACAGACCAGTGGAACAGAATAGAAAATCCAAACATTAATCCAAACATATACAGTCAACTAAAATTTTATAAAGGAGCCTTGGATATACAATGGGGAGATGACAGCCTCTTCAGCAGCTGGTGTTGGAAAAACTGGACAGCTACATGTAAGAGAATGAAACTGGACTACTGTCTAGCCCCATACACAAAGGTAAACTCAAGGTGGATCAAAGACCTGAAGGTAAGTCATGAAACCATAAAACTCTTAGAAAAAAACATAAGCAAAAATCTCTTGGACATAAACATGAGCGACTTCTTCATGAACATATCTCCCCAGGCAAGGGAAACAAAAGCAAAAATGAACAAGTGGGATTATATGAAGCTGAAACACTTCTGTACAGCAAAGGACACCATCAGTAGAACAAAAAGACATCCTACAGTATGGGAGAATATATTCGTAAATGACATATCCGATAAGGGGTTGACATCCAAAATATATAAAGAACTCATGCACCTCAACAAACATAAAGTAAATAATCTAATTAAGAAATGGGCAGAGGACATGAATAGACACTTCTCCAAAGAAGAAACTCAGATGGCCAACAGGCACATGAAAAGATGCTCCACATCGCTAATCATCAGAGAAATGCAGATTAAAACCACAATGAGATATCACCTCACACCAGTGAGGATGGCCAACATCCAAAACACAAACAACAACAAATGTTGGCGAGGATGTGGAGAAAAGGGAACCCTCCTACACTGCTGGTGGGACTGCAAATTAGTTCAACCATTGTGGAAAGCAGTGTGGAGGTTCTTCAAAAAACTCAATATAGAAATACCATTTGACCCAGGAATCCCACTCCTAGGAATTTACCCTAAGAATGCAGCAGCCATAGTTACCAAAGGGAAAGAGCAGCAGTAACTGGGGATCAAAGTCCCCTTCCCCCATCACATCATTAGCCCAAACATAGTTCGGCCCTCCCTACTCCCCCGCCCCCAGGGCCTCCCCAGGGACGCCTGTCCTCCCTGACTCCCCTACCCAGAATGCAGGATGGGTCCTGTCGGGAGAGCTGGTCAGTCACAGACAGGCTTTCCCTGTGTGTTATGCTCTTTCTGGAAACTGCTCCTCAACTTCTCCTCAAATTTGAAGAAACAGGAAGAAAACAGCAAAGAAGCAGAGGGGGTTGGTTAGAAGGGCATGTTAGAGTCAGGTAGCCTGGATATAACTTAGCTGTAGGAGCTTAGTACATTACTGACCACTCCTTGGTTTCCTAATCTGCCAATTGGGAATAATAACACTTACTTTTAAAACTTTTTGGGGAAGTTGAAATAATGCATGTCATGTGCCTGGACATAGTACACACTCCATAAATAGTAACTCTTATTAATTTTCTAGTATTACCACTTTTGTCAGTCCAGAGCAGTCCCATGACTCGAAGCCAGATCCCTGGGTGTTTGGAATATCATTCCCAGGGCAGAGGCAGGGGAGGGTATTGGTTGCAAAGCTGGGTGGGTGGAGGCTCCTGGGGAGGAGAAAGCAGTGCTCGGAGGGCCTTTCCAGCGCCCCCTGCTGGCAGACTCCAGCAGGCAACCGCGGGGAACCAGAGCACAGAGCTGGGCAGAAGCTTCCACTGCACAGGAAGCCCAGGGAGAGGTCTGTCCCTTCCAGACCCCCAGGCCCTGCACTCCACGATGTGCAAGTCCAGTATTGAGCAAGTTTAAGGTGAGGGCTGTTTGCTGAAGAAACTCACTGCTGTACTTCCCAGCACTTTCAGTCATGTGTTAACAGGGAAGTATGGGGCAGGGCACAGTGTTAGGATTGAATGGAAATTCTTTATAATTAATGCAGCAACTCTTTACTGTAAAGGGTTGCTTCTAAAGGCCAGAAAATATTAGGCTGAATCACATGAAACCACCATTTTCGTTGATCAAACATTGGATGTTTAACCTGACAGTGTTAATACCTGCAAGCAGCGTAGCCCCTCCATGGAATGCACGGCTGCACTGTCATCAAGGAAACCCAGGTTCTGAACTCCACCCACGGCCCCTCAGGCTGAGCAGAAATTCCACCACAAAGTATGCGCGCGCACACACACACACACACACACACACACACACACACACACACATGCTTGTTTGCCTTTGAATTTGCTCACAGATTAGAAAGAAACCAAGAAAGAAGGGAGGGAGGGGAGGTAAGGAGGGAGGGGACAGACCCATCTGGCCCTGGGCAATGGCTGACTTCGATGATTTGAAGAAAAAAGCTGAGGGTCATTATGCCATCTTTAAAAATCAAGGGAGCGCTCTACCTGTAAACTGCTCCAATTGCAGCCAGTGCACGTCCAGGAGAAACGAACTGATAAAAGAAAAGGCTTCAGTCCCTGAGCGCTCCCTTGATGGGCTGAACACTTGACAGCAGATACTTTAATCCCCTCATTCCACAGACGTGTATACTGAGATTCAGAGAGGTTAAAGAACCTGCAGAAAGTCACATAGCAAGTGATTGGCAGAGCCAGATCTGAACCCAGATTGTGAGACCCCAGAGCCAAAACTCAAACGACACACTGAGGGAACGCTGAGCCCGGGCTCATCCCCATTGCCTACACCCGTTAGATGGAGACCTTCCTCCCAGAAATGTGGCTAGGATGGGAAGACAAGACACATGTGACATCTGGGCTTGAAAAGCTCTAACCCATTAATTCTTCTCATTCTCTTTACTGAGACCTACTAAGTGTCAGGCTTAGGTCTCAGCAGGAACAAGACATACAAGGTCCCCGGTCCACTGTCATGGGAAAGATAAACACTACACAGACCAGCAAACAAGGAAATGAGATGATAGCAGACTGTGAGATGCACTGTGAAGATGGAATAAAGTGATGAGATCGGGGTGGGGGTCATCCCATGAGGAGGTGGCATGTGAACAGGAACAAGGCAGCAGTGTGGAGAACTGGAGAAGACTGGTCCACAGACAGGCTACAGCTGGACATAGCCCCACAGAGTGTTCAAGAACAGGAAGAAGACAGGTGTGGCTACAGCAGATGAGCAGAAGGAGAGGCTGGGCCAGGAGATCCATACAACGTAGCAGGATAACTGGCTTTTCTACTTAAGCTGAACAAAACCCTACCCCATGAGCCAGCAATTCCCTCCTGGCTAGGCACGCAAAGGTGTGGGGACATATGATCACAGAAGACCCCTCCACAGTTTAAGACCACTCTGCAGATGGCCCCAGCAGCACCATTCACATGAGTCCCAAACCAGGAGCAATGAGAACATCCAGCAACAGTAGAACACACAGCAAACTGGTTCATGCCAGTACAGTGGGACACAGCCCAGCTACAGAAGTGACAGGGTGCTGTACAGCAGCAAGGATGAACTTCACAGAACTACCAGTGAGTCAGGAGGCCAGACACAAACACTGTAGACTGAGCCCGTGTATACGGCGTGCAGAAGCAGGACAAACAACCTCTGCTGGTAGAGCTCAGAAGCGCACTCGCCACTGGGGCTGCGACATGGTGATGTGTTGGTGTGAGTGCTGTCAGGCAGGTACACACGTGCAAAAGTGCATCATGCTTGCATCCTTACAGTGTGTATGCCAGCCTCAATTAAAAGGGGGCACGCTGGACAGATCATCCCAAGTTGTGGGGGCAGACAAGACCCTCACTCACAGCATGCCGGTGTCATGTGTGTCCTCTCCACAACGATGAGTTCACAAACCCTGCAGGAAGACACACTAAAAGCCAAGCCAGCAGAACCAAGAGCCCCCAGACCAACCTCAGGCCTCTAAAATCTGAGTCACGTGGACAAAATTCTAGGCAACTTCTCAGCCTCGGTTCTCCAAGCCAAGCAGCGACATGAGAGGCCCCCACGACAGGAGAGACAAGGCCATGCCTTCTGTGCAAGGCCCAGCAGGCAGTCGTGAGCCCAGGCCCCCCTTCCTCGCGGGGAGCAGGAAGGGAGCCGGCCACGTTTATTACCCGCCAGCAGCGAGATTGACTGCAGGCCTCCTTGGCCCACACTGAGCCATTAGCTCGTAATGGCCCCGAAGGCTCCCTCGGCCACAGACCCAGGCCCGAGCGCTCCGGCTCTCACACCAAAGATACTAATGACTACCACATTGCCAAAATAAATCATCATCGCTCAGAAGGGGCTCCGGCCGGGCCGGTGGCTTCCAAACTTCATTTCACAAATTTCCCCTTAATACTCTGCTGCCTTGGCGAGCGGGTTCTCTGGTGGGTGCATCATGGGCAAATTCCTCTGATTAGGGGTTTATAAGGAAAGGGAAGAAAGAAGGAAAATGGGGGAATATTAATCTATGCAATGCCATGGAATTCCACATTGGTGGGAATTTGGAGACTGGAGTACAATCCCCACTTGAGAGTCCCTCAGAAGTTCCATGTCCAGCGTGGCAGACAGAAAGCTCCCATTAAAGGCAGCTGGAAGGTGTGTTGCAAGGAACACTGCTTCCTCTGGAGCGCTGCTCCATGATAGGGGCTCTGTGACCATACGGGGGCAATTTGGCATGGTGGCCAAGCATACCCAGCTCTGACTCAGGCTAGCTCTGTGGCCTTGGGCAGACTACTTCATATCTGTAGTCCTCAAGTTCCCCATCTATAAAATGGGAGAATAGGGTATCCCTCGGAGGCTGTTGTGAGAATTAAGAGGGATAATTGATGCAAAGTGCATAGAACGGGGCCTGGCACCTCAATGAGTGCTAAATTGCATGCAGTCACTGTCACCAACATGTTAAAACTCTGAAAAGTCCTAGAGGAGAAACCTGGTTAACATGGCAACATGCTGACTTACTCCAATCCAGTCACGTTATTACAGTTGGAATGTTTCCTGGAAGGGAAATTACTTGCTCAAGGTCACGAAGCACTGGGGGAGGAAGGCAGGCTGGAATGGAAGCCTCTTGTTGCCCTGGTGACAGCCCCTTCACATAAAAGGCACTCCCCACACAGCCTCAAAAGGCAGCACTCTCCATGAACATGGGTACTACAGGGGCCTGTTCACAGCAATGAGAGTAGGCCTCCAAGGCCCAGGGAACAGTATTCTCTCTGGGCCCAGCTACCCTGTGGGTCCACCCTCAGGCTCTGGGACCTAAAGTTGACACTCAGGAAGCCAGAAGCTGGAGAGCATCCTCCCAGCCTGCCTTCCTCCTTGGCGGAGGCAGAGTCAGGGGTCCCATTCCTCAACATTCCGGGGGCTCTCCCCAGCCCCAGCCTGCCCTCTTCCCCTCCTTAGCATCCCCTCCCCTGCTACTGAACCTCTCTGGCCAATTAGAATTCTTACTCCACAAATCTCAGCCTCAGCCGTGGGGTCCTGTGCTAGCTCTGAATCAGCTCTGACCCTGGCAATGGGTCTTACACACTGGTGGTGCTCGATTATTGTTTGGGTGGGACTGGATTCCCAGGACATAATGCAGTCCCAGTTCGCTGTGCTGGACTAGAGGTGTTCTGTTCTCAGTCTTGCACCCGAGGCCCCAAAAATAATGGAGAGAGGGGCCAGAGTTCAAGGTGTCGCTGCCTCTGCCAGGAAGCCCTCCATGACTTCTCTGGCTGCCTGCTTCTGCACAACCAACCCACCAGCCTGCACATCACTTAACTGCCCTCACCCCCACCCCCAGGCCCACTGCCAGGCCCTTGAAGACAGAGCCGGATGAGGACTTGCTCGACTTTTCACCTCCCCTCCAGCACAGAGTACAGAGCTGGCACCAGGAGGTTACTGCAATGGGAGATGTCGAGAACCTCGGCAACCCAGGCTGAGGCAGAGGTGGAGGTCAGGAGGCATTGTGCAGGACCAGGCAGGTGGTCAGCTGGCAGGCCACGTGCAGGCCCCCAGACCATGGCAAACCCAGGGAGGTTCAAGTGGGTGACTGTTTCAGCAGGACCTTCCCACTTCTCCTGACATGGGAACAGAATCAAAGCCCAGCAGTGGAGCCCAAGAGCCACCTGCCAGGAAAACAAGGCCCCAAGCAGAAGTCTCCACAGGCTGGGTTTGGACCAAATTCCTTCTCCACGGCCGTACATTTCCAGCATACAGGAATTGTTCCTGCCGATTCAAAACCAGGTCAGAGAAAACTGTCTCTCGTTTCCGGCAGGGGTGAGCTTTCCTCCCGGGGAAGGGCTCTGCAAAAGTCTCCAAACTGAGCAGGAGAGACAAGTGGGAACCAAGCCTCATTCCCTCAGTGGCCCTGCGGCTGCCAAAATTACTGACAAACTGACCTACAAAGAGAGTTTCTATTTTATGAGCAAACCCCAAAGGTTAACAGCGGAGCCGCCGGCAGGCGATCAACACTGAGGAGCAGAAGCTTCCCCAGCCGTGCCCGCTTGGAGCCCAGGCACCTCAGTTTCGCGGAGAAACGTGTTCCTGAAATAACAAAGTCAGAATAACATCACTGAATAATTTATACAAACAAACTAAGAACTATCCAGGCTCCATCCTTCCTCATCCTCCAAGTTGTCCAGATGTGTGCCTACATCTGGTGCTTGCCAGGAGCAAAGGAGGCAGGGCTAGAGGAGCCCCAGTGATGGGCAAGGACACACAGGTGCCAGAAATCTCTAAGGCTTGTGTCCTAATGTAGAAGGAAGCTTTTGATAGCAAGGAACCCATATGAGAACAGGAGTATGGAGGGGAGAGGTTCCAGAACCCGGGCTAGAAGACCTGAGGACACCAGCCCATTGCCTGCTGGCCTCTCTGCCCAAAGTTCTGGATCACTGTCACTGTCAGGGGCTGGCTGCAGGGACCACTGGCAGGGCCACCATGTAGACCATAATGTGAATGGTTTCCCCTCGAGTTGTGCAGTATACAACCTGCACAGCCATACCCTTAGACCTGAGTCCTGTGGAGTTCCTTCCCCTCAAAGGATCTTGCCCCTCCACATTTGTGGTTTTGTGGGCATGTGACCTGTGCTGCAGCACAGGGGCCTGAATTTAGAAGGGCCCTGCATTTTCATTTTGTATAAATTATGTAGCTGGTCCTTCCCTCCATGTCTGGGAGCACCAGGCACACACCAGAAGTGTGTACATAAAGAGAAGGGATGAACAATGACTCAGTGGATTCATCACTGAATAATTTATACAAACAAACTAAGAACTATCCAGGCTCCATCCTTCCTCATCCTCCAAGTTGTCCAGATGTGTGCCTACATCTGGTGCTTGCCAGGAGCAAAGGAGGCAGGGCTAGAGGAGCCCCAGTGATGGGCAAGGACACACAGGTGCCAGAAATCTCTAAGGCTTGTGTCCTAATGTAGAAGGAAGCTTTTGATAGCAAGGAACCCATATGAGACTAAAGGCCTTTGGGTTTTCTCATATTATACTGTCTGAGCTGCAAGAAAACTTGGATTTCAGCAGGGGTATGTAACAAAAAGCAGGTCAGAAAATACACACAGCAGCAGAAAACAGGGCCACCACTGGCAAACCACTGGCTGGACACCCAGATCCCTCACCATTGACCCTCAACCCAGACTTGAAACACCAATTGCCACTGACATCTCATCAGATCCACTGGCAACCTGGGACAGAGGGTTCACCCCATCTAAGAGATGAGCCCAAGATTCACAGAGGTCTAGAGACTGCCCAGAATCATCCACCAGGCCAGGCCTGACACACAGCTCTCCTATTCTAGGAATGATGTGAGGTACGAGGATACAAAGTGACCCAGGACAGTCTTCTGACTTTGCCAGTGAAATTGTACACAAAACACCAACTTAAAAGCAGGACAGAGCAAAGCTGCTCCCCCGATCCAGGTGGCTCCAGGTTCGCTCAGACTGCACTTTTGAGAACCAATGATCCAGTGGCCTCATTTCTAGTCTCCGTCATTACTGAATACCTGCATCATTCAGGAGGGGTTCTTAAGCCTCACTCCAGTTCTGCATCCATACAAGGGACATACTGCATTTCTGCAGGAGCTCAGCTGCTTTGAGGGATGCATGACCATGGTCAGCAGCCCTCTGGTCCTGCAGCTGGAGACTATTATGCCATCCTCAAGCCTCAGCACATTGCACGGTTGCTCCCCTATGTCTGACCACCAACACAAGTGAGCACCATGCGTCCACCTGCTGCTGGGTGCCCATGACCACTGCACTGACGGGTCTGAGCAAAGCGGGACTCTCCCCACTACTACTGCGGCTGCCCAGGCACCCACCTCACCAGTTCCTGGTAGGATAAAATCAGAGTATAAAAGAACATTGCAAAACAAAACTACTCTGTGGAAGCAGGGACAAGGTACAAATTATTTTCCCCTTGGATGCTGTGTGGCTGGATTCACGGACTCCAGTGGCCCCCAACAGCCTGCTCTTTTCTCCCCCTGCCAAAAGACAGGAGGGCTCCTGACACAGGCCTGGCCCTGGGTCCAAGCCACAGGCTCCAAAACTCCCAGCTCCAGGGTTCCTGCCGGGCTCCTGGCCCAACACCCTCAAGTGTGGTACAAACCAGAATTTCACAGACTTCTCTGATGATACAAATCCCTGGGGCCAGGGCCAGGGGTGCTCATTGAATACACAGATTTCCAGGTCCTCCCCTGGAAAGTCTTATTCAAGAGGCCAGTTAGGGGTGTCATCCGCTGAGTGAGTGAGTGGGATAATGAGGAGAGATGGAACTTGGGTGTGCTCAGGCCTGGTTTGCATTCACCCAGGCTTGTGTCTGCCCCTCTCTGAGCCTCAGCTTCCTGACGAGTGAAATGGGCTAGGTGGTCCAGAAGGTTCCAGCTCTTACCCCTTCTTGGCTAATGCAGAACAGTAAAACCGTCCTATGCATTGTTCCTAACAAAGAGGGAGCTCCAGCTTGCCCTCCCAAAACAGAACTGAGCCTGCCCCACCTTCTTCCCTTCCCAAGAGCTGACCCTCCTGGACCAAGGAAGGGCAGAAATAGAAGGGGACCACAGATCCTCCCTCAGGGAGAATTAAGATATTTTTAAATAAGTGAAACCTCCTGCTCAGCATCAAACCTGGAAGCTTACAAGCTGGGGCAATGTGCCTTCCTGCAGACACTCGTTAATGAATTGCCATTCTGAAAAATAGTGTCATTGTCAAAGCTGGAGGAAGGCACTGCTGATAGACAATGGAAACCAAAGGCCAGGTAGACTGACACGTGTCAGTTTTCAGCTCACTGCTTCACATAGGCCATCAGGCTATGAGTGGAAGAAGATGTACTAATGACAAAACTTTCAAAACTGCCTCATACCATAAACATGAGATTTCTCCAAAAGGTGTTTCCTCAACTTTTACCCCACAATGAGATGAATAAGAAAGACACCAGCAAAATGCCAAGCCTGTGTCAATACAAATCTGTGACGAAAATGAGCAAGGGGACCTAATGGGGGCTGAAAGCCATTCCAAGTAGGGACAAACAGAAGGGCTGCTTTCTCAGCTGGGTATGTGTGTGCCAGGACGTGAGCATTATAGTCACAGCAGCTATAAAAAGGCCAGGAAAACAAGTAGCTATTAACCAAATTGTAAACAGAATGAAAACTGCATAAGGATAAATATGAGTAAAGTTCCTATAGGCAAGTTCCATCTTTTGGGGATCAGAATTAGAGTAATATACAGGCATACCTCAGAGATACTGGGGGTTTGGTTCTAGACCACTGCAATAAAGTGTATGGCAATAAAGCAAGTCAAATGAATGTTTTGGTTTCCCTGGGCATATAAAAGTTACATTTATACTACACTGTAGTCCATTAAGTGTGCAACAGCATTACGTCTAAAATAACAGTGTGCATACCTTAATTAAAAATACTTCATTGCTAAATATGGTAACCATCATCTGAGCTTTCAGTGAGTTGTAAGCACTGATCATAGATCACCATAACAAATGAAAAAGTTTAAAATATTTCAAGAATTACCAAAATGTGGCACAGAGACATAAAGTGAGCAAATGGAAAAATGGTGCCCGTAGATCTGCTCGATGGTTGCCACAAGTCTTCAGTTTGTAAAAAAAAAGCATAATCTGTGAAGTGCATAAAACTAGGTATGCCTGGAACGTCCTCTACTGGATTCTCTCCTGCACAGCAAGAAAGCACCAATAGCACACATCAGCACCACGTGAAAGGGAACCATGGCAGAGGGACAGGCCCACAAGGGCCTGGCATGGGGGCATGTGATCAGGAAGTGGGGCCGGACCAAGAGAAACTGGATTGGGAGTAAGGACGTGGCACCATGTCAAGCACACTGACAGAGTTCACTAAACACTTGCTGCAAGGTTGAGAGGGAGCAAAGGAGTAAAATATATGGTAACAAGCAGAGCTGATGTGCAAGACCTAACAACTGGTGCTCCAGAGTCCCTCCCAGCATGCCTCAGTCCTGACTGAACCTTGCAGCCCTGGTGGCCAGGAGGTCTCCTCCTGCATGCTAGATCTAGGGGAGGACCAGGGGTCCCAGGCCAGGGGGAGGATCTGTGGGCAGGGGCTTCAGGGCAGAAACTCTCTGACAGCCAGTTAGAAACTATTTCAATATTTTAACAAACAGTACGATGGACCTGCCACATACCAGCTAAATATTGATCCTCTACCAAGTGACCTGACTCGGGTGCCCTAAGACAGGTGAGGACAGGGTAAGAACATTTACGTTTTCATTCATCTGCTCATTTATGTTGAGCAGTGCCCCGGCCATCCCAGAGACAAGATTTCCCAAGCCTCCAAGCAGAGAAGCAGAGAGTGGGAGGCGATCTGAACCCGAGCGAGGCCCGTGTGGTGGGGTTCTGCCAGGGTTAAGGCTGCCAAGAGGTCTCCAGAAGAAAACCAAACTGCCCCGGGAGCAGGAGGCAGAGCCTGATATCTGAAACCTGATTTGGATTCTGATGCTGCAGACAGCAGCCCCAAAATATTTTACAGTACGATGCTAAGTGTTTTTTTTTTCTCAAAACAGATCTTGAAGGTACATGCCGAGATAGTTGAAGCTCTTCACGCAGGCAGTAGCTGAGGGGTGTGTGTGCCTGCGCATTTGTGTGTCTGTGTGTCTATGTGTGGTTTTTGTTTTATTTTTAAGGAGGCTACCATTTATCAGGAATCCTTCATGAAAATACTTTTACACCCCATACACATGAAAGCTGCCTTTCATGGCTCACTGCAGCCTCACGTGTGTTGATGAGGCCACAGAATTCGGCATACATGGAAGCAGGAAGATAAACTGCACCCAATGTGCATGGAGGACCTCAACCTCAGCATCTCTTAAGGACTCCCATTACAAATAGAAACAGTGCTTTTTTTTCCTAAAGCTCCAGGTCTTTTACAGTACTTGTTAATGTCTGATTGGAATCTAACCCTAACCGAGATTCTGGGTATGGATTATCAAATCAAAGGGCTACTGGAAGCCAGATTTGTGCTACAGAGTTTCCTGTGTTTCCACCAACTTTAAAAGAGCAGCCCATAGAACCCACTTCCCAGAGTGAAAGCGTTAGATATGTTTTAGTCATTGAAAGGAAAAATAATTCTGCTTCTTAAGAAGTCCATAATTAATTCACACATCTAACCTGTTAGGTCCAGAAATATGTTTGTGTTGACAATTTGCATTTGATGCTTTGAAAACAATCTGTCATGTTTTTATTTGCCTCACCATCCCAGAAACACCATCATTTCCCAATATCCATCCACGTACTATGATCCATTACAGCTTCCTGAGACCCTGCCCAAAGCAATGAGGGAGGGGACTCAGAAAGCCCCAGGTGGGAAAAGGGGTTTGTGCAAAAGCTGTCCTCCTTTGAAGGGACAAGACAACCAGATAACCAGTCAAATCTTGATCTGTCCCCTCTCGATTCCCATAACAGCTTCCAGCCCTTGGTTGCATTGATTGGAGATCACCCTACCACCCCACATCTCCAACACTGGATCACTGCATCTTTCAACCCTCAAGTATCAATACTGGCTCCTGTGTGCCCAGGTCTTGGTTTACCCTGCCAGTGCACCTAGCTGATATGTCAGATAGCACCCCACCCAGTTTGTCTACTTCATCAACTCTTAGAGGATAAAAAAAGAGTGAGAATGATCATAAGAGGGTAGAAAACAAAAGGCAATGCTGGAAGCAGAACAAGGTATCAACTTGTATGTTGGGTGCTGCCAGGCTTGGTGCACGCCTGCCACTGACAGGTGAGTCAGGGTCTCACACAGCTCACTATTCTCTCCCCTTATGGAGGAGGGTCCTCAGAATGGCCCTGGCCCAGAGCTGAGCTACAAACCCCCAATCTAAGCTCCAATTTCCTCACAAGCCACTGGACCAACAACCTACCATAGATGTTGCTGTGGAATAAATCAGTGTTTTCTAGAAGTTCCTGAGACTCACAGTTGCCTATTCAGCTTCCTGATTTCTCCCCTGGACATAATTTTTTCTTTTCCTTCAGCTAAGTACAACTAAAAGCCCTGGATATTATATATGAAAGAAATCTAAGAAGATTCTGAAAGGTGGAAAGAAGAAAGCAGAACAGGTAGGGACCTCAGGACCCAAGAAATGACATGGTAGTGAGTACCCTGGGTTTTCCCTTTGCCTCATATATTGCAGACTAGAGCTGAAGAAGCTGACAACCAGGAATGCCAACAATGAAATTTTTAAGACCCCAAGAAAAGTCTGCTCTCTCTAGCCAAAGGACTAGAAAAGGGGCAGCTTGGCAAGATTAAAAAAAAAAAACTTTTGACAATAGCAGCTCTGCTCCAGCCAGACCCCACAGAAAAAGCTGTGCCCCCAAGCCCATTCCAGCAAAGGCTGAGTGGGGGCACCTAGACCACCATGGTCTCAAGGCTGTACCAAGGTACCCAACACATCCTCACTACCCCTTGTTGAGGTGGTGTCAGAGAAAGTGTAGGTGGGAGCCAGGACTTTCATATTGGCTGGGCAATAACAGAGCCCCTCCCCAGGGTGTCAGTAAAGACCATCTGGGATAGGCTTCCACTACACCCCAGCAGCAGCAAGGTGCCCCTACCCATCCCCCTGGCGTCAGTGGAGGCCCTGTGGGGATCAGGAACGAGACATACCTCTCATTGGCCAGAGAGGTATCAAGTAGAGACCTAATGAGGAGACAAACTTGGAATTTTTCGCACTTCAGTCAAAAATCATTTGTCCCACCAAGAATCAGGAATCTCAAAGTGAATGGAAAAAGACAGTCCATACATGCCAAAACTGAGGCAACAGAGATTAGCAGTATCTATCAAAGAATTTAAAGGAATCATTTAAAATACTTCAATATGAACATGTATGAAACAAATGGAAACATAGAAAGTCTCACCAAAGAGATAGTTTGGACAAAGAAATGGAAGATACAAGGAGACATTAAATGGAAATTTTAGAAAATGAAAAAAAGCAAAGACATTAAAAAAAAACAGTTATGGGCTTAACAGCAGAAGGGAGGAGATAAGGGAAAGAATCAGTGATCCGGAAGATAGAGCAATAAAATTACTCAATCTGAGCAAAAGAGAGCAATTAGATTAAAAAGAAGAACAGAGCCTCAGGGATTGGTGAGACTTTAACATTTATGTGATCAGAGTCTTGAAAGGAGAGGAGAAAGAGGTGCACTAAAAAGGTACTCAAAAAACAAAGGAAAAGGAAAAATCTTGTGAGCATTGCAAAAAAGGAGTACCTTATAGTAGAAAAGCAATCAAATGACAATGGATCTCTCATCAGAAACCAGGGAGGGCAGAAGAAAGTGGCACATTTTTCAAGTATGAAAGAAAAGAACTAGCAACCCAGAACCTATATCTAGCCAAAATACCCACTCTGGAACAAAGGAGAGATCAAGATAACCTTGGATGAAGGAAAGCTAAAAGAATTTGTTGCTAGAAGACCTATCCTAAAAGAATGGCTGAAGGAAGTTCTCTAAACAGAAAGGAAATGGTAAAAGAAGGAATCTTGGAAGATTAGGAAGGAACAACACAGTAAACAAAAATATAGTAAATATAATACTTTACCTCTTTTGCACTTTCTAAATTATGTTTGATGTTGAAGCAAAAATTTAACACTGTCTGATATGGTTCTAAAATATACAGAAGAAATGTTTAAAACATTAGATGTAGGAGGATAAAGGGAGCTAAGGTTTCTACACTTCTCTGAAACTGTTAAAAATGATGACCAGAAGACTGATAAGTAATATTTATATAATGTAATACATAAGTATTCATTTTTAAAATGTACAAAAAGAAACATGACAGATAAGTCAAAATGAAATTCTTAAAAATGTTCAGGTAACCCACAGGAAGGTAGGATAAAGAAAACAGAAATAAGCCGGGAAGATGGCGGTGTGAGCAGGGCGGCAGAAATGTCCTCCCAACACTATATCTACGAAAACACAGCAAATACATCTATTCCTAAAAGAGAGACGAGAATACACAGGAAAGCGCACAGCGTGCAGCTACACCCGAGAGGACTCGGCACCCCAAGAGGCGGGTAAGATACGGAGCCGCGACCCGGCGGGACCCGAGCCCTCCCCCACCCCAGCGCACCGGCGGGAGGGGAGGATTCAGAGCCGGGAGGGAGTGGAAGTGCACCCCGCGAAGTAGCCAGCCCCGGGGATCTGCGCGGGGAGCGCTGACCCACATTGCACAGTGCAGCGGAGATTGGAGAGACAGAGGGGCAGGATCTGAGCGGGGAACGCGCCAGGGTGCTTGCAGCCGGCTCCCGGGAAGGAAAAAAAAAAGCGCGCGCTTTCTTCAGCGGTCTTAAAGAGACAGGAGCCCAGCGGAGGAGCCGGATCACCCCAGCACACTCAGCCCAGCAGGCTGGGAGCGCTGGGGAGTTTCAGACGCCTTAGCTGGCGACTGAGGAAGCGTAGCCATACTTACACTTCTCACTGAGATCAACAGCCTCCTATTCGTTCCCACCCCTGCCAGAGCAATAAACGGCCCTGCGGAGCGGTGCAGCCACGGCTGCGGAACAGTGGGGCAATAGCACCACCTACAGCATTCCCACAGAATCTACGTCTGGTGGGTGTTTTTTTTGTTTTTTGTTTTGTTTTGTTTTTGTTTTGTTTTGTTTTTGTTTTTTCTTTTCTTTCTTTTTTTCTTTTCTTTCTTTCTTCTTTTTTTTTCTTTTTTTTCTCTCTTTTTTTTTCTTTTTAAAGTCTTAAAGAGCCCAGCTGACATACGTGGCAACTACCAGTGACTAATTCTATAGCCATGAAAAGACAGAGGAATATGGTTCAGACCAAAATCAACCAGACAACCCCAGAGAGGGAGTCTGAAGGGATGGAAATGCACAGCTTTCCTGAAAAAGAATTCAGAATAAAAGTCATAACCATGCCGATGGACCTACAGAGAAATGTGCAAGAGCTGAGGGAGGAAGTGAGGGAAGTCAGGAAAGACAATGAAGAAATCAGACAAGCGATCGACGGGCTTAACAGCAGAATGGATGAGATGCAACAGACTGTTAATGGAATAGAAATCAGAGAACAGAAATACAGAGCAGCTGAGGCAGAGAGAGATAAAAGGATTTCTAGGAATGAAAGAATATTAAGAGAACTGTGTGACCAATCCAAACAGAACAATATTCACATTATAGGAATACCAGAGGAAGAAGAGAGAGAAAAAGGGATAGAAAGTGTCTTTGAAGAAATAATTGCTGAAAACTTTCCCTCACTGGGGAAGGAAATAGTGTCGCAGTCCACCGAAGCCCACAGATCTACCAACACAAGGGACCCAAGGAAGACAACACCAAGACACATAATAATTAAGATGGCAAAGATCAAAGATAAAGACAGAGTATTAAAGGCAGCTAGAGAGAGAAAAAAGGTCACCTACAAAGGAAAACCCATCAGACTATCATCAGACTTCTCAACAGAAGCCTTACAGGCCAGAAGAGAATGGCATGATGTACTTAACG
>JAVSCE010003148.1:0-13254 GCA_032199065.1 Smutsia gigantea | reverse complement strand
GTGTAGGTCCATCAGTTTGTAATAAATGTACCGTTTTGTGGAGGATATTGATATGGGGGGAGCGGGGAACAGTGAGTACATATGGGAAATCTCTGTTTCTTCCTCTCAATTTTGCTGTGAACCTAAAACTACTCTAAAAAATAAAATAGTCTTTAAAGAAGGTCAGAGCCTGTCTGGCCAAAGAACACCAGTCATCTCCAAGTAGACAGTAAGTCAAAAGCATTTTGGAAGAGTGTAGACATATTTGATGTAGAAAACTGACACAAAAAAATTGGGATGAAAGGAGACACTGGACACTGCCCTCCTTTCAGCCCCGCTGGTAAGTGGGCCGCAAAACGACTGCCACCGGACTCTTGACGAGACCTACCGGAGGCATGGAGTGGGGTTCTTTTGGTTACACTGTCTTTCACGAAGATGGATGCGCCCTGGTTGATGAGAGCCTCCACACATTCTGTGTGTCCCCTAAAGGCAGCCAGATCCAGAGCCGTGCGGCCTTTCTCATCCCTGATGTCCAAGTCCACAAGTGACCGCAGAAGGACTTCCAGGGCTTGGTGGTGCCCATTGTAGGCCTGCGAAGAAGAAACCAAGGACTCACATGCTTGCTCACCTCGGACCCCACAACGATCCACACGAGGGGCTGGGCCTCCAAGGTCACAGGCGGAGACCACTTCCAAAGGGCACATCACAAAGACGCTTGGCATAATTTTTGAAACACAGGCAAACCAGAGAGTTAGACTGAAAAATTATAATGCACCAATGTCCCACTTAATATGAATTTCTTCACGTTCCTTCTCTTTTTTCAGATAATTTGTTCCAAAGGTACTAAAGGTACTGTATCCATGTTCACATTTTTATCTATTGATTTCGTGATGTAATACAGACTAGCAGCTGAATGAATTAAAATTCTGTCAGTTCAGTCCTAAACATGTTGACATAATCAGAATATTTTTTCAGGAAGACTTTTCTGTTAAACCTGGAGGAAAAAATTACTGGAAACATTGTAGACTTGGTCATTTAAGAGAGGCATACAGACCTTCTATTATAGGCCAACCTTTTAATTTCTAACCATGTGACCCAGGCAAGTTTCTTAATTTTATTTAAGAATTTGTTCCCTCATTATAAGATGAAAGCAATAAGAGCTGCCCTCTAAAGAAGATGAAAAGAGATAAAATAGCACATTTTGCATAATACATTAGTTTATGCTTCCTCCTTTCTTCTTTATTTCTTCCATTAATTATAATGAAAACATAGAAATAATTATGGAAATCTATCCCACATATCAGTGCCAAGTTCAGACCTATTATAACATCTCATGCTATGTTAAGAGTCTTCTTACTTCTAAAACATAAAAGTAAAAGTCTGAAAGATAATATCTTTAAGTGTATAAGGTAAAAAAAAAGATGTACATGAACACACAAGTCAAAGGACATTGAAATAAAAAAGGATAAGGATATGGTAGCAGGGAGATAAGAGGGGGGTAAGAAGTAAAGGAGATACAGAAAAACCTGTCCCCAGTGTCTTCAGGAGCCCAAGTCCCCTCATGTCTATTCTGCTTTTTGTTTTTCTAACTGCAGCAATTACCAAGATACAATTTATTTGAAAAAGGCTTAGTACAAACAAAAGACTGATTTCCTTAATATATAAAAAGCTCTTGCAAACCATTTTAAACACTGGGAAAATGTGCAAAGGGCATGAAAAGATAGCTCACAGAATTCTTAAGAAATTTAAAAGGTTAATAAGTATATGAACAAAATTTGTAAGTTTTTGAGGTACTGTTTTTCAATTACCAGATTTGCAATGATTAAGTATGGTCATGTCCAGTATTAGTTCCTAGTGAAAAAGTATGCGCTATTGGTTGGAGTATAGATCAGTGTGACATTTGTGGAGGGTGATTTGACAAAATTTGTCAACAATTTTTTAAAAAACTAAGTTGCAGACTGTACATAAAACATGACCTTATTTATATAAAAAGCAAATATATCCAGATATATATGTGTCATCTATGTACGTTTCTATATTCACAGAAAATTTTAGAAGGCATAAAAGAAACTGTTAAAGGTGGTTACCTCTAGAAATGGGAAGTAAAGTAATGAGCATATTGGACTTATTTCACCTTACCTTTTTAAAAATCCTTTGAATTTTTTTCCTGAGTATATGCTAACAACAACAATATAACAAAAACTAGATTTAAAAGGACCCAAAGGATTTAAGAGTACTGACAGGAATTATTTTAAAACATTCTCATTACATTATTTTTGTGAATGATTATAGTTATTCTATGCTATATATTAGACACTTATGATATATAATATGTAGTATGATAACTTCATATGCTGATGAATCCCAAATTTATATCCCAGTTCTAACTTCTCCTTTACTTCTAGACTGGTATATTCAACTGCCTAGTGGTATTTCCACTTGAATGTCTAATGAGCATCTCAAGCTTAACATGTCCTCCCAAATCAAATTCTTAATTTCCCTTCCAAAACTTGCTCCATTTGCAGCCTTCCCCATCTCAGTAAATGGCAGCTTTATTCTTCTAGTTATTTAGGTCCAAACCTTGGAGTCATCTTTATCTTTCCTCTTAAGCCCAGAGTTGTAGCCCTGCCCAAAGGCTCTGGGACTTTAGGGCAAATGGATGCTGAAAAGTACCGTCTGTCTCACTCACTCGGTTCCAGGCACACAAGGCACCCTGCCCCGCCGTACACCTGCACTATGGTCAAACACAGGCATTTTCTCCTTTGGGCCATTGCATCTGTTGTTGCAAAAAGCAAGATTTCATTCTTTTTTTTTCGGCTGAGTAATATTCCATTGTGTATATGTATCACATTTTCTTTATCCATTCATCTATCCATACACACTTAGGTTGTTTCCATATTTTGGCTATTTTAAATAATGTGTCAATAAACATTAGGATGCATATATATTTTCAAATCAGTGTTTTTGTTTTCTTTGGGTAAATACACAGAGGTGGATTTATTAGGTCATACAGTATTTTTATTTTTAATTTTTTGAGGAACCTCCATACATACTTTCCATAGCGGCTACACCAGTTTACATTCCAACCAACAGTGCAAGAGGGTTCCCTTTTCTCCACATTCTCAGCAACACTTGATGTTTCTTGTCTTTTTAATACTAACCACTGTGACAGGTGTGAGCTGATATGTCACACATAGTGGTTATGATTGGCATTTCCCTGGTGATTAGCAATGTGGAGCGGCCTTTCATAAGTCTGTTGGCCACCTGTGCTTCTGCTTCAAACAGCATCTTAACTGGAGGATTCCCAGAGCCTATATAAAATAGCCTTACACCCTCCACTCAGCACACTCCCAGACACTCTCCACCCCACTTATCCTGCTTTATTTTATCTTCATTGCACTTACTATCACTTGATATGTTACACCTCTACTGACTTGTTTGTTATCTATAATTGAAGGCATTTTATGTGTATGGTTCACCACTGGATCCTAGAATCATGTGTGGTGCATAGGAGACACTCAACAGTTATTTGATGAATCAATGAATGAATATAGTGACTATTAGTAGTATTAGTATCAGTGGTAGGAATATGTTTTTAAATAGCAACTATTTATTGAGGGCTCTCTAGCTCTAGCATCACATTTAGTCTTTACAGACATCCTTTTTATAATTGAAAAAAAACAAAACAAGCGATGTTAATTTGTCCAAGATCACCTAGCTAGTAAGTGCCAAAGTCAGGATTTGAAACCCAGAATCTGTGATGACTAAAATCTTTGTTTTTAGGCAACATCTTAAAATTTTCCCCAGTAATTCTATTTAATTGACTTTCAAACGAAGTACTTTTGTCTCTACATGTTACGTCACAGAGAGTCGAATAACAAATCAAATCAGAAACCTAAACCTCTTCTCTAGGAGGCTTAACACAGGGGTAAAGTGACTTAACTGAGCTATGAGTAAGAAGGTTTATTCTGGGGCTAATTTCTAGACTCTTGTGCTTTTTACTATGCACTGCATTTCTTGAGTCAGGAAAACAAACTCCTGTGTGTCTACCTTTCTGATCTGTACTTGCTATGCAAACCACTACTGCATAGGATAGTAAGCCTTTAGGCTGACCTAAATTCTGAAGCAATAGCTGACTTTTATTGAGCACTTGCTGTGTATACCAGGCAGTACTGGACATTTAGCAGCTCATTTAATTGTCACCAACAATCCACGGTTTGACTAATGAAGACATAGAAGGGCAGAGATGTTATCCAATCTTCCCATGGTCACACAGCCTTATGCCATAGAGCTGGGATTCAAAGACTCACAGGAAATGTCAAACTGATACAAAGAAGAGAAGATAGTGTAAGGAATTCTCTTATACCCATCACCCAGGTTCATCCACTATCACCTCAGGCCCTAGGTGATTTTAAGCCTCCTCCGGAGCATCTTTCCCATAAAGGGCTATGGTTTGGGAATGTCTACACTGGGCTATAAATCAGTCTATTGCACGTTACTCTGGGCTTGAGTCTGTGGCCATTTGAAACCCGACTTTGCATAACACTTCCTCTTAGTTTAAATTGTAATGGTAGTAACTGATTCAGCTTATGTAGAAGTCTTGACTTTACACCAAAGGGAAAGGATGCCCATGACTATTATGAAAAAGACAGTAAACATTTTAATTTCTGTCAATATGATTCAGCCTAGGAAACAGTATTAGTAACTTATAAATTGCATGGATATCTACAATGCATGGAGGCCAACATATTTAGGTTTACTAAAGAGAAGATGCAGGTCAAAGAGAAACACACACAGGAAGGAAGCTGGCATGAAGGAATCAGTGCTACTCAGAGCAGCAGAGTCGCGTCCACAGCACTGAAGTTAGGTGCTGACTTAGAAGCTCACCGCCTGTGAAAGATCCCTGCACTTCCCTTTACTCCTTACAGCAAAAACAAATCCACTAACACATGTTAAAGACTTCAGTATTAAAATAAAATGCAGTGAGCCTGCTGGTAATTAGAAAGTTTCAAAATTCCAACCCATACTTTCTTCTACAGCAGGCACTTGAAAATTCTCTTAGAGGCAGAATGGTTGAAAGCCCAGATTTACCTATAGAACTCTCCTTATTTCTTCCTCTAGTCTAGCTTGCAGCTCATGAATTTTAGTATGCGTAGGTATTACTACACAGAATCGAAGACATAAAACTATGTATGAAACTAAACTTCAAGGGCAATTTAAGGGGAATAATGAAGGTAACTGATTATACAGGAACTTGCACTTCCCTTCACACTTTAGAGCTTAATCCTAGCAACAAACTACTATATAATAATGAAATTCTATTTTATGCTTAAATGCATGATTTTGTCTTGAGACAGTTATATGGGTCTTAGAGTATACAAAAAAATAAACAATAAGGCTTTAAACACTCTGAAAGAGACTGAAATAGCCAGGAAATTTCTCATGTCAGCAATTAAAAACTGTCCTGTTTCTCTCTCTCTTTGTATCCTAAACCAGGTGTTTAGTAATTCCACAAATAATTTCTGAAATAACTAAAGGAGAAAGCAATCACACAAGAGAACAAATACCCTCATTCAAAAAGCATATAATATCTTGGCTTTCAATAAACAAACCAGTTTAGCAATCAAACATTTTAAATCTGTTTTATGAAATATCTTTTAAAAATCTCATTAGGTGTCTTAAATATTTCTTACACATGATTGATTTCTTTGAAATTTTTGGATAGAAACTGAGGACCACACAGGGAGAGAATTTGGGTTTGCAAGGGAATCTATGACACGGTGGGTCCATGTGGAAATTTCCACAGCAGCAGACTTTCATTTGCATAGTCTTGCTTCTTGATTTAATTTTTTCAAGTAGATGAAATGCTTATGACATTCCCTGGGACAATAACCCTGGAGGCTTGAATCATTCAGCCAGAAAACAGTAACTCAAGGCAGGTCAGGTTTCTTGTGACAGTCACGGTTTGGGGGATTCTGGTTCTATTTTGTTGCTAGAATGCTTGGAGGGAAGAAGTAAGGTGCCTTGGGTTTTTATCAAGTTAATTGTTACAGAAGACCCTGGAGAGAGTGACAGACACACTTGGAGGGTTCTTGAAGCAAATAATATATTTTTTAATTTAGCATTTAGAGGGGAAGAATAAGACAGTTTCAGAATTAAGCCACTGCTGTCACCTCAGTCAAAGCGTCACCCTTGCCATCGCACTGCCACCACCACCATCATTTGCTTGGTTGTCTTGCTTCTGCTTTTGTCCCCTTACACATTAACTCAACACAGACGCTAAAGTGAGCCTTCTAAAGCAAAATTCTTATCATATCATCTGTTTCCTGAAAATGTTCCAAATGGATTCCTACTTGGCTCAGAGTAAAAGTCAAAACTCTTACAGTGGAGTTCGGGGCCCTTCCTCTGGCTCCCCGTTCCCTCTGTGACATATCAGACCTGCTTCCCTACCATTCTCACCTCACCACTCTGCCCCAGCCATGGTGGCCTCCTTCAGTTCTGGCACATGCCACGCATGCTCTTACCACAGGGACTTTGCCCTTCTTTCCAGGACACTCTTCCAGCAGGTACCAACACGGCTAGCTCTTAAGGTCTTGGTACAAACATAATAAGCATCTATGCTATGTGAAAGTGTGTCTGTCTGCCACCTCAGTGCTCTAAGTCACTGATCATGTTTGTAGCACTCCCAGCAGTTCTTATCACCTGTCATGCTCTATATTTACTTGCCTATTGTCTCTCCTAGACTGGAAGTTGCAAAGCCAGAGCCAGGTTTCTTATTTCCTACAAGCTCTCCAGCTCCCAGGACAGAGCTTAGCAGCCAGTATGTGTCAGATGAAAGAACGACATTAACGTTAGTCACAGTGAGCGTGAAGCTAGCTGACCACACGTATGTGCAGACACTGTTCTAACTGCTCGCACGCATTAACTCAAGTCATCCCCACAATGGCCCTATGATTCTGGTACTGCTATTCTCCCCACTTTATGGGTGGGGAAACTGAGACACAAGAGGTTAGGAACCTGACCAAGATCACACAATAAACATACAAATTAAGAAATCGGAAAGGGTAAGGGTATGGGGATCCTTAACTAATGTATGCCTTTTAATTTACAGGTGAGAAAATCATGTCCAGGTGAGTTGCTAATGAGAAGACTGGGACCAAGATCTTCTCTGCGTGTACTTCCTAGGCCCCTGCCAGCTGCAGGACTGTCAAAGCCCAGCTACCTCCGGTGACACCACGCCAGCCTGTCCTTACGTGCCTGGGAAGTGACAGAGCTTGGCAGGGTGCCCGGCACACAGACAGCACTCAACAATAATTTTGGGGAAAAAAATGAATAAAAGATAATAGAATTTCTGAAAGTTAAGAAAGTTTCTTCTCAGATTACTAGCAGGCTCTTCCATGCCATCAACCCCACATTGAAAGGTCATGAAAATTCTCTCTGAAACAACTTTCCCAGCAGGCCTCCCAAGGGGCAGCCGGTGCTGTCTGTGAACCCCCAGCCTGGGGCCCTTGCCCAGGCACCGCAGGTGGCGGGGCAGAGCCGATAGCATCCTTTAGAGCAGCCTGCACCAGGGCCAACGGGTGGGAAGCGTTCTGGACACGAATATCTCACTAGCCACCCATCTTTTCCACTCCTAGTCCATCTCCAGAACAAAGATTGATGCACATTTTAGCCTGATTGCACTAGACTCAAAATGAGTGTGTATCAGAGGGTGTGTCCTGGGTGTGGCAGAGGGAGTGGGGTGTCAGCAGACATGTTGGTGAGTGTGTGGGTAGTGTGTGGCAAGGAAGGGAGGGCTCCGTGCCGTATGACTGGTTCATCCCAGTTCTTCCTGGTGGGCCTCCTGCCCTCTCACGTTGCCCAAACACGTACGTACATCCATTAATAAACACTTCTCTCCACTCTCCAGTGCCGATGCATGCATGGTAATGAAATGTCATAACGGTTAAACAGAGACCCAGCCCGTTCCCACCCGGCAGCCTCTGGGGCGTCCGAACACCACCTCTGTGGCTGTGACCGAGGCAGAAGGCCCAGCAGCACGTTGGCCAGGGAGCTGGCCGTTGCTGGGCGTGGCTGCCAGTGCTACCGATTCTTAGGGAACAGCTGCTGATCACCACCGGACCATGAGGTAGAGAGGGGGGGAGCTCCCCAGCACACTCACCCCCAGGGGAGCTTGGGGATCCCCACTCTGAGCTGCTGCATTTCCCTTCAATTGCTGAGCCGTGGAAAGGAAGCTTTCCCCATAACAGAAGAACTCTTCCCTCCCTCCCAGATCTCACCTGGTACAAGAATCAGAGCCTGATTCTTCCTTTGAGACCCCGATTTCAAGCCCAGGGAGAACAGAGTTGCAGCAATGCACAGGTTCATCTTGCTCTCACAGGTTTGTGTTTATACCTCACAAGTTTTTATTTGTGACAATTGATTATCTGTAGGTTGAATACTTGTGTATTATTGTCTATAACCAAATCTCTAAAACCGAAATGTTTTCTTCAAATTTCCCCAGTTTATTGATTTAACTAGTAGATACTAACGGTAATTTTAAAGATTGTTAAAGTTTATAACAATCATTTTATGAGGCTCAGACAGGGTAAGCCATGTGTCTCAGGTCAACAGCAGGTGAGGCTGGGATTGGAATTCGAGGCAGTCTTTCTCTCCACGCCCTACACCACAGTATCCATGTACTGTTTTCGTTATTAGTTACTGCTGCATTCACTATGCTTTTTTTAAGAGCAGTTTAGTTTCAGCAACACTTAGGTTCTTTCTGTAACACAGAAAGCTGCCCACAACATCTCACTTACAGCTAAATGGAGCGGACTCTTGGTAGCACCGGAATCTGATTCTTCAAAACCACTGTGGGTTCTTTCTAAAAGCTGCGGAGACAAAAAGAAAACAGTATGTGAGTGCAATTTGCAGAAGGAATCCTACTTTGTAGATACTAATGTTGACATAAAATGAGAAAAGACACTTCAGAAACAAGAAATTATGCAACTTAGCATATCTAAGACAAATACACTAATGGAATATTTCAATTTCTAGATCATATCAGCATATACTACTATTCAAAAAGAGGCTCTCATACTTGAAAGATGCTCAGCCTCACCATCCCAGAGAGAAAATTCATGTTTAATCCCCTTTTCCCCCAGCAGATAATAATGAGAAATTAAAATATCCAGTGTTTATTTCACTATCAAACACACATTTACTAGCAATAGTGTTGAAAAAGACATATAAAGCTCTCGTCCTCATGGAGAATACATTCTAGAAAGGGAAAGCATAGACAAACAAATAGATATACATATAAGAAAATATCTGGTAGTGATATATGCTTTCATATGATATGGAGGACTTGGGAAGTTCCCTTACAGCCGGTGGTCAGGCAAGCCCTCTCCAAGGAAGTGGCAGTTAAGGTGAGACCTGAATAAGAAGAACTAAACCAAGTGCAGGTGTGCCAGAAGAGCACGATGGGAGGAGGGAGGAGCCAGTGCAGATGCCTCAAGTACGGATGAGCATGGTGAGTTCAAGGAACAGAAAATACGTGTGACTGGAACACAATGGTGACAAGGGTATCAGGGAAAAACATTCTCATGCACTCCCGGTGGTAGAAAAAATTATTAAAACCGATCTGGGAAACTTATAAATATCTTTGACCCTAGGAATGAATACCCAATGAATAATTTAGATAATTCACAATGACACATGCATAAAAAAATGTATTCATTTAACAAATATATCATGACTGATTATCAATGTGCCCAGACACTACTCCAAGCAATGAGGATTTAATAATAAATAATATATTAAACTATCCATTTCCTCATGGGCAGTGGGACAGACAATAAAAGAAAGAAGTTACACAGTTAGTAAGAAAGCGGTAGGTGGTATGGAGAAAAATAACACAGAGAAGGAGGGTTCGGTGGACTGGAGGTTAGGTCAGTTTGCAACTTTAAACAGGGTGGGCAGGGAAGGTCTTGCTGAGCAGGTGGCTACACAAAGTCTTGAGGGTGATGAGAGAGCCTTGCGGACACCTGGGGGAAGGGCATTCCAGGCAGGGGGGCCGGCAACTGACAAGTGTCTTAAAGACAGGTGTGCTTAGGAGCTTCAGGGAGGCCAGATCAAAGTGCGCAAGGATGAGAACAACAGGAAAGGAAATCAGAGATGGTAGCACTGGGTGGTGAAATCATGAAGAGCCTTCTGGGTTGTTGGAAAGATTTTTACTTTTATCTGACTAAGACGGAATTTCACCGGAGCATTGAGCAGAGGGTGACATGTTCCAACTTTTAGATTCCAGGGTGGGTACAGTCCTTTGAGGAACTGAGTCAAAAGTCCAAGAGAGAAATAACTGTGGCTTGGACCAGCAGAAAGCCATGGGGATGGAGAAAAGTAGTAGATGTGGATATTTTTGGAGACAGAATCAATGGGATGTTCTGACAGGCTGAATGTGAACATAAGGGAAAAAAAGAAGTCAAGGACGGCTCCCAGGATTTTATCCTAAGCAAACGGAAGGATGGAGGTCCCATGAATTGAGTTGGAGAAGACCATGAGTGTGGCATACGTGTGGGAAAGAGAAGTTTGATTTTGGAAGTGTTAAGGTTGAGATGCTTTTAAAGCACCCAAAAGTACATGTTAACCAGGCAGCTGTTGGATGCATGCAGATGCTGGGTGGCTCTAGGGCCAACAGTAGTGGCAGTGACAGGTGTGACCCTGTGTGTCAGCGAGGTGGATGTGTCTATGGAGCAGCCATCCTGACAGTCCAGCCCCATCAACTCAGGCCTATTTCTGGAGGATCATCCTAGAGCCCCATCGTCTAAACCCCCAACAACCTTGTATATACCTATTTTTAAAAATCAAATTTATTTTTCTGCTTAAAATAGCTCACATAGTTTCTATTTTCTTCAAATAAATCCTGACTTACTCAAAGAACAATATAGATTATTATAGAAGTTTCCTCAATGGGAGTAGTGAAGGAGAAATTACACCACTCAATATACTGAAATGGCAAAATTTTCTAAAAACCACTTCACTAATTTTTTTCTCTGAAAGTCCCAAACTTGTCAAGTAGAAGAACACATCTTAAAGCCATATGTATGGAACAATATCATTTTCATAAAAAAAAATCTGTATTGACACACTACATGTGCAGAAAAAAGCCTAGAGATATATCCTAAAATGTTTAACAAAGTATAATGGTGAGATTACAAATTATTTTTATTTTCTTTTTCATCTCTGCTGAATTTTTTTTTTTGCAGTGAATGTGTATTGATTTTTGAATCAGAAAAATTCTAAAGCCAAGTCTATTTGGAAAAAAAAAAGCTATTATCCCTCCTTTTCATTTAATAGAATGATGGCCACAGAACCCCAGATAGGTCCAGAACTCCTTTCTAATCAATGCTTGTGGAACAAAAGGCTTGGATTCTTTGGTAGATCAAGTGACAGTGTAAAATTTACCATCTAAAGGCACAAAACTTCAAGTTTGTAAATAATGCAATACAAATAATTATATCAGAACAATGAGACATTTTCTATTTGTTTTTATTATGGTGAGAATAGAATTTGGAACTTAAACAAGCTAGGATATATTAGAATAATGAGAGTAAATTTAATTTTAACTTCAAAGCAAATAACTTTAAAACAAATCTGTCTTACACAGTTGAAGGAAAAGTAGCCTTTACTACTGGAAAAGGCTAGAAAACAGCTGTTCTTTGCTTTGTTTTGCAACATTATCACCTATAAGACTTCCCGGAATTCGAGCTTGTACCAACTCCAAATCCTGTCCTAGAATGAACTTTTAATCAAAGGAACACAGAATCATTTCCACCATTATCATAAACATGATGAACAGAGGCAAGAAGACAATATACTGTTTATAGCCACAAATTAGACATGTTTTCAGAAGATTTATTATGGCTAAGATTTTTCCATGTATGTGCTTTGATCATTCTAACAGTGTGTGATGTTTTACTTCAGTCATTCACCAAATATTTGCTGAGCTTCATCTCCTTGCAAGAACCTGATTTAGGCACCAGGATTCAACCGTGCAGCAAGCAGATGTGGCTTCTGACCTGAAAGAGCTTAGAGATAAATGGGGAACCCACAGAAGTTAACAGGTAGTGAAAACAGGCAAAGAGCTAGGGTACAAGATGCTTTGGGAACACTTGGAGGTGACTGATATAACCTTGGGGCTCAGAGAGGACTCCTCTATAAAGGAAGGTCCAGCCTCAGACCTGGATGGTAGAAGCCAGCCAGGCAAAGAGAGAAGGGAATTTCCAGGCAGCAGGAAGAGCATGTGAAAGCAGTGAGTACAGCAAATTTGAAAAACCTTAAGTTAAATAAGACGAGAGTAGTGTGTAGGGGTGAGGAAAAAGTTAAGAACAATGAAGCTGGAAACATAAGCAGAAGATAGATTAGGTATATGGCAATCATATCATTATTGTCCGATCCAGGACATTTTGGGGCATGACAGTTGTGCTGGCACAACTGTAAAGCAGGATACGGAATCAGGATAATTTTTCAGCCATTGAAGTGCTATAAGCAGGGAGGAGGCATGATCATGATCAGATTCAGATTCTTGGGTTTCATAAATATCACTCTGACTTCAATGTGGAAAATAAACTGCTATAGTGTGGGGGTGGGGATTGCAACCCTAGAAATAGAGAGATCAGTTGGGATATTTAGACATGGGATTTCTAAATTGTGAATTAGTAACTTGTTGAGAGCTGATGGAGACTGGAACTGCAGACAGGGCAGTGAAAATGGAAGGAAGTGGGTGTATTCAAGAATTTCATTCACTCCTTTATTCATTCATTCATTCAGTAATTATTTATTGAGCCATTCATTTATTCAGTAATTATTTATTGAGCACTGTGTGAGGCACTCAGATTTTAGTTCTAAAATGACCCCTACCCACATGAAAATATAGTCTAGAAGGTGTAATGGACACCATTCATTGACTGAACAGTGGAGGAAGGAGACACGGTAGAGTCAAAGATGACACCCAGTGCTCTAGCTTTGAGAACAGGGTGAAGAGTGATGCTTCTTTAAGATAAGAAACAAACATGCAATATCGGGGAGAGAAAGATGTGTTGAGTTTTGGTGTGACGTGCTACTGGGACACTCAAGGCGAGACTTCCAATAGACAGAGGAATATAATGTTTGAAGTTTAGAAGACAGATGTAGGCTACAGTAATGGATGTAGGAGCCATAAGCAAAGGCTGAGACATGAAGCCCCCACTGTGGATGAGACAGCCCAGGAAAAATGTGTAATGAGATGACAGAAAA